>JAVYIG010002973.1:0-217296 GCA_035222895.1 Strongylocentrotus droebachiensis | reverse complement strand
TATAATACGACCTTTCAAAGGTTTCCTATTGCGAGGAATTCATTTATAACACCAGTTTTTCATTCCAAGTAATGCTATTGTCTTAAATAGCATAATTAGCATAATGAGCTAATATTAAGCATGTGTACAATTTATGGACTTCGTTGTCATTGTTTATTCATAAAGCCTAACAATGGTGCAAATAAAATAAATAATATGGTTATTTATATAGCGCCGGTATCCGTCGGGTTCTGACGCTCATGGCGCTATTACCCTGGTCGTAGCCGAGCTGCCAAAGTAACTAGCGCTCAAGCATATCAGCTTTTGAAAGACTAATCATTAATCATTAATTTATGGGAGGATATTCCATGTAGATTTAGTATAATTATCCTAATTAGCACAATAATCTAATTAGCAAATAATTATGTGCAATATGTAATAATGTTGCTAATCTAAATCCAGGAAGCCGGAAAACATAGCTAATATGACTTTTCAACGAATTATGCCACAAGCTTGAAGAACGTCGGGCTTGTAATCTCAATGGTTCCGACTTTGGAAAACATAGACAGATCATAGGTCGCACTGTTGTTTTCAACATCCATGGCCTATGTACGTACCTGTCTCACCACATCATCAATTCCATCACTATCATCTGCTTAAAACCATATTCAATGTGTTTCCGACAGTCTCTCTAAATCCAATGACTGAAGCCCAACCACCAATGCGTATGATGATCCCGCCATTTCCAGGACATTTCATGAGGTTCGACACCATTGCCTTGCGACCAAGATAAACAACACATTGGACATACAATTTGTGAAGCTAAATAGAGTCCCAAATAATCTATATTCTACAAATATGCTAATTAGGCTTATTAGTACAATAATCACATATTGAGCCAATTGCATTACTTAAAAATAAAAACTGGTGCACAAATGAATCCCTCGTCATGGATTAATCCTGGAAAGGTCATATTATCCATGTTTCCAAGCTTCCTGGATTGAGATTAGCAACATTATTACATAGTGTGGATGCCATGCATAACTCCCAAAATGCCATGGAATCTTTTTTTCTAGAGGATTTTCTGATATTTGGCCGGTCTACTATAAACATGTCTTGATCAGGTACCCAACATTAATGTTTTATAAAAGAACATTTGCCCAAAAGGATATAAGAAAGCGCATAAAGGGACCGTAGTATGTATCCTAAGAGAACGACATTGTAGTTGATTAAGTAAACTCCATGTCGGTCTAAACGTAAAAGAATTGTAAAGTTCAACAATGTTATATTTCTATTTAATTGAAATCACCACTAACATGACTAAGTTTATCTGAATTATTGAAATAGTCATTAATTATAAGAATACTTCTAGTTCACATATTGGTGTAATTTGTAAATGAATAATCAACATTTGTCATAAATCTATTGTCACTACCTGTTTGATAATGTATTCGCATACCAGTGACATAAAAGATAAAAACAGGAAGGAATTGAAAACTTACTAGGATATTTCGTTTCTCTATTCACTTTGGAATTTGTGATAGAAAACGTATAAAAGGCTTGATTAGATGTATTGTATAAGTTGCTTTAATTCTGTTTTAAATAATATTATAGTGGTCAAACACATGGATTCGATGACGTCATCTTCAACGTAGCAAAAGCCATAGTAGATGATGGTGCTTTAAGGAGACTTGGTCATGAGCTGGGAGTCCAGATTACTGGAGGTACGAAGACCAGAAATGGTAATGTGATAATGCTTCAGAACTGGGCAGAGACCATCAAATCATCAAAGCTAATCAAAACTCTCAGAACAGCTCTCATAAAGGCGGGTTTGTTAACCTGTTTCAGGCAAATGTGCATACTGATAAACGCAAGTCTGTGTTCAAATGTCTTTAGATATTATAATGAAACGCCGAAAAAGTGCGTTTTGAATGTGAGAATGAGTCTAAAGAATGGTCTATAAAAGACGCCTGACTCTGTGCTTCTTTCTTTAATTTTTTTTCCAAGGCACGTTGGACTGTTTTAAGCATCTTATTTAACTCTTTAAAGCAACATTTGTAAGGACAGACGAAAGTGATTTGAGGATATTTGACCCTATTCCTATCCTTTCAATATGTTATTACACGTAAAAGTTTTGTGAGATTTATTTGCGGGATATTTATTTGTATTAACAAGGTATAATGCTTATTCAACAGATGATCTTTAATGTTGGCATTTTTTCAAGCAACCAGGTACCCATCTCATAAAGAGGAACGATCGATTAAAATCCATCGCAACATGGTTTTAATCGCAACTGAGATAGGAACATGTATTAAACGTGTGCGATCGCTTTGTTTGCAGGACTTACGATCAATCCAGATCAATCGTAACTCTTTATGAGACAAAGCCCAGGTCATCAACCATGTCTATTTCAGGGGGCTTTGCTTGGAGGATGTAGTGTATCTTCTAAATACAATAACTAAGTCACACGATCAAGACCGACACCAGACCAATATCAGCCCCCCCCCCCCCCCCAGAAGAAAAAAAATATATAGATGTCACATTACCCAAACGGCCAAAAATCGGTCAGTTTGGAGTTGCTGTGGAGTCGGTTTCTTCGGTGTGACTAAGGTGTAAGCTGCAAAGTGAAACAGTAATATCAAACCCATATTTTGATTTTTACAACGATGGTTGTCCTTGCTTTTATCATGGTTTTATAGTATAGAACGATTTTGCTCTCTGTGGCATGCCAAATTTGTGTCTTTATCCTGACGGATTTGTTGTGTTTGCTTGGTCTTCCTTATAAAAGATGATACTGAAAATATCGAGGGAAACGACGACCAACTGACATATCTCAAACATGACGCGAGGAGCAATCGGGGTAATATTCACTTCCGTGGTCTTTCGGCACCGCCTGAGATCCTCGCTCGGGGGCCGAGAGCACGGCGAGCGTATGCCGAGGCAGCTCAAGCTGGCACGAAGAAAGTATTCCGAACACGCCTGATGCTTGTTGGACAAGAACGTGTTGGAAAGACAAGTCTAAAGAAAACTCTTACAGGACAAAGGTAATCTCTTTATTACCCCTTTATCTCTTTAAAAAATCTGTCTCTCTCTCTCTCCCTTTATTGTTCCTTGAGTTAAATAGATAGGTTTATTACTAGTCATATTGACTTAATTTGTTCTCTTTGGATACATGAAATCTTTGTCCAACATAATAAAGGGTCGGGTAGTAAGATGATTTTGGTATTGTTTATTCTGACTTCTCGATAATGAAAACAGTTCCCTATGTGATTACTTTTCCTTTTTTAATCGCATTATCTCCTTTTTTCTCGTTTGTTGGTTATTTAGTCAGTGAAAATGTACATGTATTATACACTGTGGTCGTTTGTGATCAAATTTGTGAATGTGCAAATTACGTGTACACTATTGTGATGATTTGTATTCCATGCCTACAATATTTATAACCGTGCTGTTATGTCTATATTCATATTACTTGTTGAGTTGGAATCTAAATGTAAAACTTGTCCTGGTTTACATGTATTCTGTATGGGATGTCTGTCTCTCTCTATCTCTCTCTCTCTGTTTCCTTCTTATTTACTTGGAGTACAACCCCTTAGGACAAGGTGCTATGGATATAATCTAAAATTGTCTGTGCAATATATGGAAGAGCTCTTCATCCCCAATTAAGTCACAAATTATTTTACACTTGAATTCACATTATTAAACAATTTGAGATTTACATAGATTATGTGATTTTAACTTCTAAACATTTATAATTCATCCTGTATTTATCGGATTTTGTTAATTGTATACTCGGATATGTCTGATTGTACCGAATTTAGCTTGTTGAACGTTTTCAATACTTTGCGTTTCAATTTTAATTTTGTGCTTTGGAATATAAGTGCGTATATATCAATATCATTGACATCATTTTTTTTTTCCTTCTTTTTTTCGAATTATTATTCTAATTTTTATTTATATTATTATAATTAATATTATCATTTTTTTTGCTTCAGATTTGATGAAAATGAGGCAATAACGAACGGTGTAGAAACAACAAGCGCATGTGAAATTTGTATCGAGGTTGCAAAGGTTGGCGAGAAAATGTGGTCAATCCACAACAAAGGGCATGGGAATGAACATACAAAAGGTAAGTAGAACTTTAAACAATATTTTGATTGATTGATTTTATTTATTCATTTCATATAACAATTGTTTGCACAATAAAGAAAATAGTTGACAAAGTAAGATCAGAATTATCAAATGAAACAGGAACCTACTGGAAAGCATAGCTTGTTTTTGTAGTTTGCCAAGAATAAATATAATATGAACATTATTATCATAAATCATTTTAAAGTGTCTAAATAATCACAGTAAAATAGATATAATATAATAACATATTTTCGTAAACCATTCTAAAGTATCTAAATAATCCAACAAAAATACAAGAAGAAAAGAATGACAAAACGGGACACAAAGGACAGGAAAAATACATAAAAAGATAAGACAAGACATAACAAAAACAAGTCATAACACGACAAGATAAACAAGACAGGATGGGACAAGACACACAAAAGGACATGACAGGACAAAACAAGACAAAAACGGAAGTTAGAAGAAGAGGGAGAGAGAGAGAAAGAGGGAGAGGGAGAGAGAGAGAGAGTGAAACAGGGGATTTGTGAGAAGTTTAACCTGTAGGAGACATATATTTTTGTATTAAATTCTTTTTGAACACTCTACTAAAACTATTATATGTGGGTTTATTTCTAACTGAATCTGAAAGAGAGTTCCAAAGTTTTGGACCTGAAAATACAAATGATTTATTTAAGAGCAAAGTTCTTGTTTTTGGTAGATGAAAAAGCTCGGCAGACCGAGTAGGATAATGATGAATATTTACATTCTTTGAAAACATTGAATACAAAATATTTGGCAGTTCATTTCTATTTAAATTATACATGAATATTCCCAGATTATAATTGTATAAATCTGTAATCTTTAGGATACTATGTGTGTGAAAAAGTGCATCCGTGTGCGCTCGAAAATCAGAATGACATATAACACGCAGCGCTTTTTTCTGGAGTAATAAAATTATATTTAAAAGATAGTCAGCACAATTGCCCCAGGCTATAATACCGTAGTTCAAGTGTGGGAGGATCAACGTTGAATACAGGTTTAATAATATACGAGTCGGAAAGTAAAATTTGACCTTGTTTATAATGCCAATATTTCTTGAAATAACTTTACAAATATTATCTACGTGTTCCTTTCAGGAAAGCTTTTCATCTATCGTTATTCCCAGAAATTTAGTATTCAAAACTCTTTGAGTAATGGTACAGTAAAAAACAACATTGCCTGGAAGTTCATTTATTATGTTACTGAAGAGCATGTAGTTCGTATTTTGCAGATTGAGAGATAAGTTATTGGCTTTGATCCATTCTGAAACACATTTTAATTCCTGGTTGATGGTGAAAGGCAAAATATGTGGGTCCTTATGGGAAAAGAAAAGATTTGAGTCGTCAGCAAAAAGAATAAAAGATAAAACCTCCGAAGACTTACAGAAATCATTGATATAAATAAGAAAAAGAAGCGGGCCCAAAATAGAACCTTGTGGGACACCACAACTTACATCTTTCGTATTAGACAGGGCATTGGCAATATAAACACACTGCTGCATATTGTGAAGGTAGTTCCTGAACAACTCCAAGGCTCTTCCTCTAACTCCATAATAACTGAGTTTGTAAAAAAAGTATATCATGATTAATTGTATCGAAAGCCTTGGAGAAGTCCAGGAACACCCCCAACAGTATGTTCATATTTATCGATCCCACTAGCAATCTTATTAATCATGGTCAACAACGCATGAGTAGTGCTTTGTTTTGCACGAAACCCGAACTGCAACTGGTATAGTAATTCATTTGTTTCCAGGAACTTACATGTACGTGTAAAAACTATTTTTTCCAAAACTTTAGATAAAAAAGTTAGAAGCGATATAGGTCGGTAATTTCCTAAAACCATATTGTCTCCTTTTTTAATATAGGAATGACTCGAGCTAATTTCATTGCTGAGGGAACAACTCCAGTAGAAATTGAAAAATTGCAAATATAAGGCAGAGGATTCACAATTACATTCAATTTTTTTTTAACAATACGTTACTTATATTATCATGCCCTGAACTTTGTTTATTCTTAAATTCACGTATTATGCCTGCAACTTCTGTTTCATCTGTAGGTGTCATAAAAATAGAATTTGGGTTAGGATCATTGAGAAAATCTGTTAAATGTTTAGAAGCGTCGGGAATAATACTGGCAAGATTTGGGCCTATACCGACAAAATATTCATTGAACGCATTTGCTAGATTTTGTGGATTTTCTATTATTTCTCCATCTACGTTAATTTTTGAAACGGTGCTTTTTTTAGCGTTACCTTGTAAAACATTCTTAATAACTTTCCAAGTATTCTTTACATCTTTTTATATAAGTGAAACTGCTTACAAAAATACACTTTTTTAGATCTTCTTAGTATACCTGTAAGTATATTTTTGTAATTATTATACTTTTTTTATTTTGTTTTCACATGGTTTTTCAATTGCTTTTATATAAAGATTATTCTTCCTGTTTATGGAGCGGAAAATACCCGGGGGGATCCAAGGGCACATTGGAATCGTTTTGTAGTTGGACCGTTTCGTTTATTTTATAGGAAAACAACTATCCATTTTAGATGACAAAAGATTCATAAAAACATCAAATGCATCATTGACATTGTTTGTACTGTACATTCCGGACCAGTCCACATTTCCTAACTCTTCTTTGAAAAGATTCACATTATCTTCAGAAAAATCACGTTGGCTATTAGTAGTAACTGTGTTCAATTTGGGGTTGTTATTAAATTTAAAGTGTGAAAATATGGGAAAATGGTCTGACAAATCAGAAAGAATTATCCCAGAAGAAAGACTACACCGAGCATTCGTAAATATGTTATCGATAAGAGTAGCCGAATTAGCAGATATTCTAGTTGGCTTGGTTATTAATGGAAGAAAACGCGCAGTAAGAAGTACATCCATAAACGTTTGGACAAATGAATCATCTTCATATTTAAAGAGATTAACATTGAAGTCACCGAGTAAAAAAAATGTAT
The DNA here is from genome assembly GCA_035222895.1 of Strongylocentrotus droebachiensis. Lineage (NCBI taxonomy): Eukaryota > Metazoa > Echinodermata > Echinoidea > Camarodonta > Strongylocentrotidae > Strongylocentrotus > Strongylocentrotus droebachiensis. The sequence goes on along the minus strand of JAVYIG010002973.1, from coordinate 210,204 downwards.
TATTTACTCGTGAAAAGTCTTTAAAAAGTCATCATGAATATAATTTGGCGGCCTGTAGGTGATTCCAACTAAAATGTTTTTATCATTAGGAATGATTATTTCAACAAAGAGGGTTTCTATGAAATCGTTCATGTAATTGAGTTCATGCCTTAACTTGTACTCATATCGTTGCGATATATACAAGCCGACACCTCCACCTGTTTTTCTGTTCTGTTATTTGTAATCAAGTTATATCCAGGTAAAGTATAAAAGGGTAAATGGGTACTATTGTTAAACCAGGTTTCTGATAATCCTATAACAGAACAATTGAGTTTGGAGTTCAATAAGAGAGGGCGCAGAGAATCAACATTTTTGTTGGCGCTGCGAATGTTGCAATGCAACATTAGGAAATCATTTATGCTATTATGGAGATATTTTGATGCAATCTGCCTTTCTGTATAATAAAAGGAAGGCGCATGCTGTTATGTATTATCATTTCGATCAGAAACAGTTTCAAGATTTTTACTTTGTCAGTTCATGGATTGTACAGCGGAATCATGAAAAGAGTTATTCAAGCTTTGATTAAAATTTTAATCGAGAACAGACTGGACATTGTCATATAATTCATCATTATCTAAGTTATGAAAAGGGACGTCTTCATTAGTACCCATGTTTAGAGAATTATAGAGATCCCCAGTAAAATAAAGGTAGAAGATGAAAAATGTAGCATACAGTAGAGCATGGAGCGGAAGGGAGGTGTAAAGGAGTGTGCAGACCAATTAAAAAACATCACAACAAATAACATGAGAGACGAAAACACATAAACAATCAAACACAAAAGCAAAAGAGGAGAAGATATATAGAAAAATATTAATCGCATACTGACTGTATGGCAATTGACAGCAGCCCGTAAATTAAATTGAATCAGGCATTCGACAGCAACCCGCTAAATAACTTAAACAAAACTTTGGATATATTATATTTGCCTTGAATATAAGAAAAATTACATCTTTTCATTTAGTATCTCAATATTACAATTTATGAGCACTTATAGTGGCTAATTTATTATTTGTTATTGTTCTTATTATTATTGTCATTTTTATCATTATTTTCATCATCATTATTATTATTGTTATTATTATTGTCATTAATATTAGAATTATCATTTGTATTATTATTATCATTACTACCATATCAATTACAAAGTCATAGTTCTTGCATTGGTAATATAGATATAAGAAGTGAACTGAATTATCCTTATAATGTAATCGCAATATCACTGTTTGTGTACGGCTTTGTAAATGTCAAATTATCGAACTGATAAAATCAGACTTTTCCTTTCAGAGTTTTTATTCTTATTGTGGAAAGCATTGTTTTAGAAGTCACGTAAAACATACATTTTTCAGCCATAAGTTTTGAAGAAAATTATATCTTAGTCAGAGTGTGTATTAAAACGATTGAAAGAGCTGCCTGACATCGTACGTCTAGCTATCTGGTTATTTTTTAACTTGCTGTAAAAGCAGGCTTGCATATCAAATTGTTCATTTAAATCGTATACATGTAATCTTAATTACTCTGGAATCCTACAATCTTATATTACAATGTAATATGTGATTCATGATGATTTAATTTCAAAGAGGATGAATATAGTAAAGCTATTGCGGATGACATAGCAAAGAGGCTGATCGCGACCCCACCACAGGTAATTATTATCTCCATACAGATATCGTTTTTCTGATTTCTGGTAAACTAGTAAAAGAGAATAAAATAGCTATCGAACTTGTTAATCCAAATGAAAATCTCTATGAAAGTAACTGTAATAGTGAGTTAATATTATGATGGAGAAGTGAAGTTCAGCCAGAATTGTTTTACAAATATTTATCACAATAATTCAAACAAATTAATGATATCGGAAATAGTGTTCAAAGAATTTGATAGCAATATACCTGCGTAGTAAGTAAAGAACGATAATTATATGGGTAGTCTTGGATTACAATGCACTACGGTATATCGAGGTCGCTATTTACTTTGCATACGCATTTCCTTAATGCTGATATACTTTGATTTCTGTCATTAGACACAAGTTTACATTTAACTCGGTATTAGCCATTCAAGTATTCGTAAACCCTAGTACATGCATTAGCTGTTTGCATCTGGAATGTCAGGTACATAGTCAATCATGCAACAACACAATACATTGCTCTAGACCAGCCTAGAATGACAGTGTAAACGAATAACGAGTAGGATCATTTCATCAACCGCTTAAGCAAATAGTTCTAATGCTAAATATATTACTCATTGCGGATGTAGTATCGAAAATAATATCGCTAGTGATATTCGTTTGTCTCGCAATGTGGTCAATAAGGAATCTAAAAGATCACGACGTTTCGTGCGCTATCTGCAACACTTCTTCAGGTGATAAAAACTAATGTAAGCAAGGGTCTGTTATACTTTACGGGAGGAACGGCGGAGCGGTCTATAATTCGATCGATAATTAGTTTTTATCACCTGACGAAGTGTTGCAGATAGCGCACGAAACATCATGATCTTTTAGAAATTCCTATTGACCACATTGCGAGACAAACAAATATCACTAGCGATATTATTTTCGATACAAATAGTTCTAGTTGCTAATTGTGATGCGGCTAGTGCAAGCTGCTCGGTGACAATTTTAATACTGGTTTATTTCGTGTACAGGATCAAGCAAGTTTGGAACCACACAGCGATGATACTCGCATCAGAGGCCTGCATCCTGAAGAAGCAGGTTTGTCTATATATTTATTTTGTTTTTTGTTAGCTTTAATTTATTTGCGTTGTTAATTTGTGATGTTTGTCAGTTTTGTTTATTTGTTTTCCTAACTCTATATCAATTCTTAATTTATCGTTCATGAGATATACAAAAATTAATAAAAATTAATGACAAATGATGACATTCATGTTGTTATCTTCATTTCTGTTTATTTTATGTTCATTGATATCATTATCGTCATTATCATTATTATTATTTTGTTATCATCATCATCATGATTACTGTCTGACACGTTTCCTGACATATCATTATAATTATATCATTATATAATTGAATCGGCATTGTAGATATTAAAAAGTTTTCGTACTGCTCTGTAAATGTCAATTTAGCGAATCGGTTAATAGACTGCAAAGTATTTTTGAACGAATTTCTAATTTCCTGTGCAATCATTTTTTCCCGTTAGACTTGTTATTCTTAAAATGGAAAGCATGTTGTTAAAACTCACCAAAAAAATATCCTTTTCAGCCAAACGTCTTAAAGAAAATTATATTTTAGTCAAGATGTGTACACAAATAGATCAGGTAATTTATAACCAGAGTTGAATATGGTTTTTGATGATTAACTTTCCCAGGGGATGAATATGTTAAAGCTCATGTGGATAAAAAAGCAAAGAAGATGTCCATGACCTCAACACAGGTAATTATCATTTACATGCCGATATTGTATTTCTAATTTAAGGGAAAACCAGTGAGAGAGAATAAAATGGCTATCTTGTTTAGTAATTCAAACTAAAATATCTATGAAAGTAAATGTAGTGGTGAGTTATGATTATGAAGAAGATGTTAAATTCTGCCAGAAAAAAACAACAAATTAATAACCTCAGAAATTGGCAAAATACAAAGTGATAATTATATGGGCTATCTTAGACTACAATGCATTACAGCAGCGTTTTTTTTTCAACTGGGGTGCCGTGAGAGAAATGAATTCAATATTTTGTTGGTTGATCCATTATAAAATAAACATCAATTTCGTGAAGAAAACAAATAGAAACCTTATGTATTTTCTTGAAGAAATAACGTTGTAAAGACAATTAAGAGTCTTTTCCCCACACTCACTTCATTCTCTCGCAATATTTAGAAACAGTAGGAATTTAGGCAGTAAAGTGCGTGATTTTAGGTACATAGTTACTCTCGTTTGACAGCGTGAAGCTCCAATATATCTTTCTTAATATCGAAATCACCTTTTGACCACACTTGTTTGGTACGCTTGCCCAGAACATTTAGGAGCAGGAAGATTGTGGACAACGAGATGCCCGAATATCCGGATTATATTCGTGCCCATCGAGATGAACAAATATATTAATTTGGATTCGTGGTTTAGGCAATGAGGTTCTTGCATACATGATACCATATCTTTATATAGTGTTTTTTGTTTACAAAATGATAATTATACTACTCTAAAGGTGTAACTGCTTTTGCTCATTCGCTTCGCTCGCTCCCTAATTTTACAAAACGAAATGTGTCCGTAATGTCCGTAGGTCTGTACATGCACGTGATGTGTACCAGAGAGATGGAAAGTGAATCTTCTGTAAAGTAGTTCGGGAATTAGGGCTACGCGAAACTTTTTATTTTCCAAAAGGGTGCCGCGACTATAGAAAGGTTAAAAACGCTGCACTTCAGTATGTCGCGGTCTCTGTTTCCTTTACATATGCATTTCATTTATGATATTAATGTTGATACAGAAGTCTAACATCCACAAAATATGTAAACTTTGTTAATAGAGAGCGGATTCTATGCCATCATGCTCTTATGAAATTCAATTTCATTACTTCAACACAAGTTTATATTTAACTCAGTATTAGCCATTCAATTATTTATAAACCCTAGTACATGTATAGTATTTCCCGGCCAAATTCGCGAGTTTGTCATTCAAATTAATTTGTCTTGCCTTCTAATTTGACGGTTTTAGTGCAGTCAGGTATATCTCGGGTTTATATTCCCTTTTCTAGTTTTCAAATCTACGAAATTTTCGTTAGAATCTACGTATGTTTCATTCAAATTAATGAACAATGTGCTTCTTTCGCTATTTGGTCATTCGATTTGGCGCAACAAGATTTTCTGACAACGCAACGGTGTACTTCTAGCATTGTAATTCATTTGTAGCATTCAAATTAGCACTTTGTGCACTTAAATTGATGGTCAATAATCAATATACATTTCTCGTGTACTACACACTTTTTATAGCTCATTCTTTTTCTTTCAAGATTGTTTTTTCATGTGTATTCATCATATTTCATTTTCTTGCATTTATACACTTATACTTATTAGATTTATTTGATATTCATCAGCATTTAAGTTTGATTGTTAAGAAGAAAAAAAAAACGACTTGCATCTACGGACCTGATGGTCTCAGTATGTTTGTAAATGTTCATGTAAGGAAGTTGTTTGTCTTATGTTTCATCATAAATTTATCGTCATTTCATCATAATTTCATTATAGAAGAAGGGTACAATATTGTGACTAGGGTAGGGGCTAGAGTCAACAATTTGAACATGATTCATCATTTAGCCATGTCTTCAGCAATCGCTCTGCTGGCGGGCAAGTAAACTATGAAACTCTTTAAGAAAAACAGAGGGTGTGCTGGATATAAGAGACGATGTGAATTACTTTTGTAAAATTCCGAGTCTATAGTAAATAGGGGCGATTGAGGGTACCCCAACCTTTCCCGGGTATATGAACATGTCCGTGCAGAAATACCATATCCCTTGATTTCGCCCTTCTTTACTTTATGTCTGACTACACCCATCTGCATTGTCCTGAAGAAAAAAAAAATGGAATAACAGCTTAGACCCCAATGGCAAATCATGTATTTTAACTGCATTATTTAAAAACTGTAAAAGTTTGTTGCAATTCTTCCCCCTAACATTCCTAACCTGAATAAAAATATTACGAATACGAATGACAGGTGTTAATTTGAATGATAAAAATTACGCTTCGACAAGTGACGATTAATTTGAATGCTAGTTGAGCAGTTTCTAAATTGAATGACAGATCTATGAAAGATACCAAAATACTAAATTGAATACAAAAACTGGAAAATTGAATGATAATTGGCATGACAAAGCAAAACTTAAATGCAAAGTAAATGAATTCGAATGACAAACACGCGAATTTGACCGGGAAATCCTATATTAGCTGTTTTGCATCTGGAATTTCAAGTTCTTAGTCATGCAATGACACAATAGATTACTCTAGACCGGTCCAGAATGAGAGTGTTAACGATCACCTCATCACCTACCTTTAAAAAGTAATTCTAGTTTCTAATTGTGATGCGGTTTAGTGCAAGCTGATCGAGGACAATCTTAACACTGGTTTATTTTGTGTACAGAATCAAGAAAGTTTAGAACCACACAGCGATACTACTCTTGCCAGAGGCCTGAATCCTGTAGAAGCAGGTATGTGTATGTGTTTGTTTTGTTTTTTGTTATTTTTAGTTTTTAGTTTTGTTTGTTTGTGTTCTGAACACTCGATCAATCCTTAATTCATTGTTCATAAAATATAATGTATCAATAAAAGTGGATAACAAATAAGTATTTACTTGTTAAAACCCCTTTTAAAGTGTTATCACACAGAGGTCGTTATTATCCAGTGATGAATTTAAACTGTAACCAATTCTGATCTATTAACTGCCAGTTACATGAAATATTGTCATAATAATGATTATAATACAAATATTTAGCTTTTATATAGCGCTTAATACAAATGTATCTAAGCGCTTTAGAAATATACTATTACCCCTGTCATTGGATTCAGTGCTTGCCCGCACACACTGTGTGCACAATCTCCTCTCCCTGGGGAGCATTCCAGCCAGGCGTTACTTGGCACTCAAAATGTAATAAAAGTATTCACATTCGAAGGCCTTATTTAGGTGTTAGAATGATAGTGGACACGCACAACTCCCCTGGGGAGTATTTTGACCAGGCGCCATTTTACAAACGCACACATGCCAATCCAACCACATTAACGTTCGCATCCTTCCTGGTACCTATTTAACACCTGAGCGGAGAGAGGCAGATGTAGATTAATTATGAGTGTATATATCCTACAAACACATATATATATTTCTTTTATTCATTACAGAAAGACTTGTCTTGGATAAGGTGGAGGCACCCAAGGCTAAAAAGGAGGATGACAATATGCCAAATCAAATAGCAAGTCTGGTGGAGAGAATGCTTAAGAAGCAGGTTCACCTAAAGGTAGAATTCAGTTTTGAACCATTTCGTCTACCATCCATAAAGTCTAACAAATATTTGATGATTATGATGTGAAAGAGGGTGAAAGAGACAAGGACAGTAAAGGTGAGGAGAAATGGGAGTGAGTCTAAAGAATATTTTTTGTTGGGATTTTTTGTTGTTGCATTAGTGTACACATTACCAGTTGCCTCATACACTGACACTTCGAAAATATTATTGTGAACAAAAAAGTAAAAATGGAATTTAAAAATAAGTTCCATTCCAAAAGGTACTATATCCATTAAATCTATTAATTATAACTTGCATAAAGAATGCACGATTTTAGGTTCCAAAAAGTCCAACATCCAATTTCGGTTCCAAAAGGTGCTACATCCACAAATAAAAAAAAAAAAACATAAATTCATAACAAATATTTGTGCAGACTTAGATTTTGATAAAAGGGTGTTATTTTACTTGTATCATACAAAAGTATAATCAGCCAAAGTATCATTCCAAACTGACATTGCTGACTATGATAATTAAAACATCGTGTTTTTCTGAGAACTTGGATTTATGGATGTAGTACCTTTTGGAACCAAGCTATTCATATATAGAGAAAGGGATAGAGAGCTGATGCAAAATAAATAACAGAGAAGTAGGGACGGTTGTTGGAAAACAAAATGCTATCATGTAACGATAAAGGTTCATGTAGAAGTGTATTCGTTTCATTTATTCCTCAGGAGATAGGAACAGACAGTACTAATAGCGCTAGAGGAGAAAGGGTCTCACTAAGTATATGGGACTTTGCCGGACACGACATATATTACACAACCCATCAGGTAAAAGAGTAAATTCTACCTTTACCTTGAAGGCAAATTTGTAATATATTGTTAGATTCTGGCATTTAGAAAAAGAAAAAGGGATAAAATTGTATTGACTGCAGTCTCCCATACAATCATCAAAGTGTTCATTTAATAAATATTTGATATTTCTCTTGTGATTTGTTCTAATCTATTTCAGAGTGGATATCTAATAAATAAACAAACTGAAAATGGAGAGTATTCTCCCATTGTCTCAATATAATGCTTCAGTTTAGAGCACATGGAATCATGTACTTTATGCACAGCTGTTGGCCTACATATTGGTTTAACAATCAGTGTTATACATGTGCATGAAGGGAGAAACCCTGATATTAAGTTTGTTTTAATAGAAGCAGAAAATGAGAGAAACTGGTCAGTGAAACACCAATTGCAAACACTATAACGTATCTCGCGAGCTCCCCTCCCACTTGCCTTGTACTATAAAAACTTCAAAATTTAAATTTTCCATTAAGACAATTTCGAATCATACATTCACCCGAAATATAATTGCACAAATGTTTTTTATACAACCCCTCTTTGAATCGAATATATTGTGTCACCAATAACTAAGAAATGTAGGTTTATGAAATTTTCTTAAACTTGCACTATTTTTTCTCTCTCATTTTTATGGTTTTATTTGGTTTTATTAAAACCCAGCTGATATCAGGTTGGACTTCCCCTTTAATGTGTGTTCAAGTCATAGGTGCACAATATTGTCCACGGTCAAAATTATTTCTTCTTTCGTTTATATGATATTCCAATGTAGGATAACAGACTTGACATTAGTTAATAATCACTGATTTTTTTGCTATCTAATTAAGTGCAGAAAAGTGATGTAGACAGCAACGTCTCTAGAACTATAACTGTTAGTTTTATTGTTTAACATAATCTAGTTCGCCTGTCATTCTCATAAAGTTATTTAGAATTGATAATATGTTTGCCAGTGGTTTGTCTAGCTGTATGTTATTGTAGCATATATACTCACAAATTGATAAAGGCTATTAATATGGAACCAGAGGATCTGCATAAGTCAGTTAAATCCAGAGACTTGGTATTTTGGGGGGAAACTAATGCTTTGTCTTGGGATGGATAGAGATATTGCAATTTAGAGACATTTTGCCCTTAATGCTAAATTGTACTCTTTATATTAGTATATATATATTTTATTTTGTTAAAGTTTATTTGTATTAACTGACTGCTAGGAAAGCAGATGTATGATTGGAAGTAAGCAACCAGGGGACTTAAAGCCGCCACGGTGGCTATAAATCATTTCCGTGGGACATTTTTGCTGAGGATTAATGCCTTACCAAACGGTACTAGTGTATCGATTTGGTTTTAGACCTGGGACCTCTCGATTACGTGTCCATTGCCCTACCACTGAGCTACTACGCCTCCGTTTATCCCCTTCGCCTATGTCTCCGTATATAAACAATATACGAGGTACCTATAATTCTAGAAATAATGGAGCATATAGAAAGAACATAACATGGTAGTTATTAAACCCGTATGCATCACTTTTATTCCCTTCTCATTTAGGTGTTTCTGACATGGCGAGCCATCTAAGGGATAGTCTTTGATCGTAGTAGAAGTTTGGATTCGGTCGTTCCTCCTGAATCCAGAGACAAGTATTATGAAATGGTATTTGTTTAATTCAATTTTATACTGACTAATAACAAATAATTATGCTTACAGGGGGAGTGATGAATGATAGAAAGTGTTATTTATTCTTTGCTAAACATTACTTATATACCACATTAATCATTATACTCGAGTTAAATGTATTTTTTAAAGTATAAATACCATGATAGCTCTTGTTCATTTCAACTCTCTTACATTATAGAATCAACTACCTGTTTCCTTCGGGATTAATTCATGTGTAAATTGTTGGTACAATTAAACCAGTCATATATTAGCCTTATTTCCCTTTGAGAGTATGATGTGAGATTAAATAGTTGAATTTCCATCTCTGTGAAAGTCCATCTCAGATCGAAAAAATACACGTTGGCCCACTTAGTCTTCCTTACAATCACTTCCACACTTGGGCAGGTCATTAAAGCGATCAATTTATGAGAATATGATTACCAATCATAATAGCTGGTAATGCTTTTTTAATTTAAAATCAAGGAGTACTGCTATTTATGATTTTTTTTTATGGTAATGCTACAAGTAAAACATAAATTTGATAATGTTTTCATTATATGATTTGATCATTATGCTGTAATCGGTTAGGTTTTTTGGGAGTTCATGAAGATAAATAAATCAAATCATTCAACAACAACGCAAATGAAAATTATGTTGGATATGAGGAATGGGATATGTATGCGTAATCCAGTTAGATTAATTACAAAACATGGAGTTTCTTTGCGTTTTTATCATTGGCCTTGTCATACATAACAATTTTTTACATTTTTAAAACACAGGCTAAAGGAGGTGCGAAATCAGAACTAACATGTCTAGAGTTCATCAATTTCTGGTTGTGTTCCATCTTCGCCCATGCTGTGGCGCCCTCTTCGGTCAGGAATAAGGATACGTCTAAAACCGCTCAGAAATCTCCACCAATATTCATCGTTGGAACCCATCGAGAAAGTGTGCAAGGAAATGCAAAAGAGAAAAAGGAAAAAGTAATGGTTAATGATAAACATTATCTTGATAATAAACTAATAAATTTGTTTACCACAGGAAGCTCCATTCAGCATCAGCTGTTCTTCCTGACGGTTATGCAATTCTTGCTATCGCCAATACCCCGAAGATGCCGAATGGTGCATGCGCCTCTTGGATGTAATTTCGAGCCACTTCTGGGACTTCCATACTTCTGTTTAGTTGCACGGTGCATGGATGTATAATGCGTGTGGTACACGCATTATGCATGTGCAATATACGTTTCTAAAAAGCTAATTCGATCGTGCAGGGATTTCAAACTTTTCTTGCCTTCGGATCGAGCAACTTTTTCCACATTGTGCGCTGTGTAGGAATTTTTGAAAATGTTACCCAAGTCACATTTCTCATTCAGGGATATCTCTGAAGGTTTTATTTGTTTGCGACGAGCACTAACGGCAGCTTTACAGTTTCGCACCATATTCCAAATGACAACTCGGTTTGTAAGACAAAAAGATAATTGCTAACGATATATTGTGAAAAAACGAAGTGAAAGGTATCAACACCAGTCCTACACCTAACTATTGCAATGTTATTGACAGCTAGCCCGGTGACTACTGACTACCGGCTGCCACGCCTAAAAGCGAGCAAAAAGTACCATACCCCGAGTTAGGCTGAAAACTTCAGTCTCTGATATCGACAGTTGCTCCGCTGAGACAACATCTCGTCAGACCGACACGAATGAGATGCTACGACTTTTTTCTTCGCTCTCAAGTCTTCATAATATCTCCTATTGCTCCTAAATTAACGTTCAGTTCGAGACTTTTTATCAACCGGATTCCTTGTCAGGTTGACCAATGTCAGTTTTATCAAACGATTCACCACACGGTTCTTTCTGTCTAACCCTGTGGCCATTACATTGGTCATTCGGATTCAGTAATGAGTCAGTATGGCAGTAAAGTTGGGCTATGGCATTAGAACCAATTTTCAAGATTTCAAAATTTCAAGATTTCAAATTTATTCATGTTTCCAACAAAACATTACAAATCAATTATAAGCATTATAAGCATTTATAACTTTGCAACATGTGGATTTTCTTTATTCTGAATGAAAATTTTAAAACAAAAGTTCATCCTGATATAATTTTGGTTTAATTAAAGAAACGGATCAGTGAAAATTTGAGCAATATTTGATTAAAAAGAAATTAATTAAAAAGAATACTTATTTGATATGTACAATTTTGTTTAGGCATACGTTGCTCCCTAGATGTAATCATTACAGATATATTGTTACACGGCCTCGTTGCTTTCATTCATAAAATTGGCACTACCAAGCAAATGGGAGAGGCCCTTAAAAGATAATAAGTCACATCGGCATTTTTGTTTGTTTGCATAGATTATAATGTTTATTATTAAGACTGAGATGGGTATTTTCTGTTCATTTCACCCCATTTGTCCTCTAGATTGGCTCTGCCTTTGGGAAGATCCGTGAATCTATCATGAAGAAACCGTTTGAATGCCATGTGGTTCCCAAGTATTATGCCATTGAAAACAGCTTAGATGACAAAGATGAAGAGGTACATCATGAATATTCATCAACTATCACAATTTCATAGTAACCTTGTAGAAAAAGAGTATTACTGATTATCTAGCCTAACCAGTTAAATCCGGCCAATCCAAAAAGTAAAGTTGCTTTTCCTTGCAGTTACAAAGTGCTGCACAAATTGCTCCAAATGTTTGTACCACTTCAACAATAATATATAATTTCAAAAGGTTAAGCTAATAATGCAGTCGATTGTTCTGTAACAAAATACAATCTACACCTTGTATCTTAGCTTGGTGTCATTTGGATGAAATGTGATGGACGTTTAGACTCACTTTTATTTTTGTCTTAAATATTGTCCGATTTGTTAAACTATGGCATATATCGAGATGCTCTTTCAAACACAAAGAGCTGACATATACCCATCTATTAATATCTGACTTTTTACAAAAATAATAAAAGCTGCTCACTCTAAGACATAATGTTTATTTATTCCGTTTGACATGAAATATCAATGTCTTGTGATGATTGTCCTAAAATATTTCCTCACTCAAAGAATGAAATGATTCTATGATAATTCCCAAAACATTTTCAATTTCATGCTAGTTCCCAAAAATTTATTAAATCTACTGCTCATGAAAAATTATAATATTTAGGTAGTACATGTTGTATGACATTAATTGGTTTTCATCCACTATACTTGACGAAAACCAATTATAGATATCTGCTACGTAAAATCAACTGGTATTGATTTATATAGTACATGTAGTCATTCTTCTTAGAAAACTTGACACAAGCCTCATGCTTTAATTGCCTCTGGTAATAATACAACTGCACAAATATATTTGTTTGTATTCCTTGTGGAAAATAGATATCACTTCTTCCATTACCCATTGTCGATTATTCTCCACATTTATGTGCTACATCATGCAATAGACCAGTTCGTAGTTAGCACGTGGTTCAGATGATCCAAAATATCCACAGATCTTTTAAACATAGATAAATCCCACTTCGTGCCTTTGGAATAATCACAGCTAAAGTCATGGATGTCATTCTTTGTTTGCCCTCTGAAAACGATTGCCTCCACTTGTGTTCAATAAAATGTATCACATGTGCAAGCATGAGAATAATGATTACGTAACTTTCGTGAGCATGTATCCAGTATTAGTTTCAGTGCATTTTACAATTTTGTACCTTTATCTGCCGATCAAGCGCAGATTGTATCTACGGCTGGTCTATTATTACCCCACCCCCACCCCCCCCCCCCCCTCTGCCTCTACATTTATATGTTTGTGTAATAAGTTTAACATTCCTTAACATGCTCATATGAATTTATCGTCCAATATTTAATGGCATTGCCTTAATTATTTTGATAACTATTTATCTTCTTCGATACATTTTTCTAATTTATTGTTAAAATACTGCTGTGTATTGCTATCATTGTTATGAGGTGATATAGCTTTTTTTTTCCATGTTGTTATTATGATGCAATCATTTCTTTACTTTGTGAAACAGACAATATCTGAGGAGCATGTCTAGTTGTAAAATGTTACAATTAATACATAAACAAATACTTACTTTCCTTTGTAGCTGGTCGCGTTGAGGAGACATATTGAGAAAGTAGCGATGGAAGAGCCTTACATGGGAGAAGAGATTCCACTTAGATGGCTCTTATTTGAGGAAGCTCTAGCTGCAGATAGAATCAATTACATGTCATTAGATCAGGTAGGACTGCAACGGTTATTCTTGCCATTTAAGAAGAAAAAGAATATTTCCTTTTTTTTTGTAATCTACTGCGCATGGAAATATTCTAATATTTAGGTAGTACATGTGGCTATACTGCCATTGATTTGTATCCACTGTGCTTGACGAAACTGGCATTGATTTAGATAGTAGTTATTCTTCTTAGAAAACTTGACACAAGCTGCATGCAGGCTTTATCTGCCTCTGGTAATAATACAACTGCACACATATTGTTTTTGTGTTTGTTTATATGCCTTGTGGAAGAGAAATAAAAAAAAAATCATTACCCACTGTCGATTATTCTCCACATGTTGTGCTTTGTCTGTGCGATTTTTCTCTTTCTTACTCTAAATTGATATTTTTGTGAAATAAACCTAATATTCCCGAACATACTCAATTGAATTTAGCGTTGAATGTTTAACGGCATTGCCTTAATTAATTTGATTTCGATTATCCACATTCTCGATACTTTTTTCTGAATTTTTTTACAATATTGCTTTGTGATGTTACCATTGTATTTTTTGATATATTGCTGACGTATTTTTATGTTTATATTATGATGTGAATATCTGATTACGTTGTAAAAAAACAGATAATATCAGCCTTGAGCTGCATGTCACGTTGTTGAGTTTGTTAAATATTAAAGCAACCAATACTTTCCTTTGTAGCTGGTCGCGTTGAGGAGACATATTGAGAAAGTAGCGATGGCAGAGCCTTACATGGGAGAAGAGATTCCACTTAGATGGCTCTTGTTTGAGGAAGCTCTAGCTGCAGATAAAATCAATTACATGTCATTAGATCAGGTAAGACTGCAACGGTTATTCTTGCCATGTAATCAAATAATGTATGTATTGTTGTGGAAGAAAATAAAACAACTGTATATACATGTAATTCAAATTGGAACTTCAAGTCTTTAAAGGGATAGTTGAGTTCTGTTGCAGAGGGCGCTACACACAATATTTGTTTGTGAGATAATGAAAAACTGAGTGTCAAATTTGAAAGAACATAATATTTAAATGACAAAATCATCTTTGTTTGATCAAAATCGCTTGAGAGACGGCTGAAATATGACGATTTCTAATACTTGTGTACCACCACAAATATTAGATATTTTGAAAAATTTGAAAAAAAACTTTGAAAAAAAACGAAATAACGCCTTTTACGTCGTATTTCAGCCAATGCCGATGTTAGCTGTTATCTTGGCATGTTCGTGTTGCTTATATTACCCACAATTAGCCGGCTCATTTATTGTTATTTTTAATTAAGTAATTAATTAACGGTCACCGTGTTTTTTTTTTTTAAGTGAAGCTGAATTGGTATGATCGTATTGGCTAAATTTCGCACATTGTGGCTATCTAAAATTACCTTCATAGCAATTTTAGGTTCTAAAAGGGCACTATAAATGTCATAGAAAAGAATAAGAGCAATATCATTGCACTTTGAAGGCATATGCGGTCTGAAAACAGAACTCAACTATTCCCTTAAATCCAAACACTTTCTTTTTCAAATTTGCCATTTTTATGTACCGAATTTTTTAACAAATTTATTTATATTTTTAAGCAAATTTAAGTTGAGTCCTTAATGTTTTCATTCAAACTTACTACTCCCCTGATATTGTTGGGAATATGTTATGATATTATATAAAGGCTTCAATGATACCTTTTCAATTTTGTAAATGGCCCGGTTTATGCCCGTCTTAATAATACGATGTAGTGCCTTTAAAATCTTGGCATAAGAATCAAGCTCCATGTTGCCTACTGTAAGAGTAATACTTCATAAATATTTTTATTATGTATATGCCTTGTGTAATTCAAATGTAATGTTACTGTTATGCTATTTATATATTTGATATACACTAGTTGAGATGTTTTTCACCAATCATATGATGATTTTGAAGCCATTTTTTTAAATTTCTCCCAGACCAAGAAACTGACGCAGCCATTCGGGATGGAATCGGAGGGTGAACTTCTCACGATGCTGACCTTCTACCACGACCTAGGTTACATAGTCTACTACGGAGGCATTGAAGACCAGCAGTCTCTCCTACGAGACATGGTGATCCTGAATCCTCAGTGGCTAATTGATGTCTTCAAGCAGGTCATAACCATCCTGGATCCTGCAAAGAGGGTGAGAAACCTCTTACTCTTGTACAGCCTTAATCACGTATGCTGCGGTAAGCTGCACCATTTGTTTATCTACGAAATGAATGGAAAGTGGGAATTTACAAAACTAATTGCGTACCACAAATAAGGTCCTATGCATTCTGTCCTACGAGATATCGTAGAAGATGTGGCTATGGGATGTCTTCAAGCAGGTCATTATACCATCCTGGGTTCTGCAGAAAGGGGGAGAAACCTTCTCCTTCACTTAAAGGGATCCGGTAACTTTGTCTCAGATTCTGAAACAAAATCCTGGATTTAGCTCATGCTGCAATAATGATTATTATAAACCTTCAGGTCAGTCAGGAACCCCATGGCTTTTACAAGCCGATCGCCCGCCTGATTATCAAGATATTTATGAATGAAATTACAAATTTGCCAAACGGTTTTCATAACACTACAGTCTATTGGGGAAAACGAGCATGGTAAAACCGGTCACTCAAAGATTTTTACTTTTTTGAGGCACTTCTTGATCATTTCTAAGCGCGATTTGTTAGGGCTTCAATATTACACCATATCACAGACACTGATAACACGTAGGGTCGTGCATCTCAGATTGAACATTGTTAAACGATCCCTTTAAAATAATATTCTGGATTTATATAAGGCTTAATACATGAACAATGTCTGTATAAGCTTATCATTTCCCCCGTCGTCGGAATCAGACACAATGTATCTATGTGTTAAAAGAAAGAAAATCAGAAGTACAGTACACTTTAACAAAATATTTCGGTAAACTGCGGCACTATGACCTATATGTGAACACGGCTGTAAAGAAGTCTCTTGAGAGACAGAGTTTTAGAGTATTGATGAAAATGATAGGACATATCGGTTATAACATTGATGTAACAAAGCTCTCACTACACCATGTGGTAATGGTTTACAATCTATACTCATATGTACAGTTATTCCAACTGCAATTACGTTGACCTTGTGTTTTAATTCCAGGACGGGATCGTGAGTGATGCTTGGACCACTCTTCAGAAGGATGGTACCTTAGAGGATAGGTTGATTCAGCATATGTGGCAAGGTTTCTTGGAGCAGAAGGAGGCCTTAGTCCAGCTTATGGTCAAGTTTGATCTCATCTGTGAGGCTCCTGTAGAACGACTCCAGCAAGAGCAACGTGATGGTGTAGACACTGAGGTGAATCTCCAGCTAAATGATGCTCCAACCCGTGCTTCCGCAGCAACGCCCCGGGTTTATGTTATCAAAAATATAGGGTTGGGGTTATGGTTGCAATTGGGTTTTCGATTTACGGTTAGGGTAAGGGTATATTGTTTGGTTCAGTATTGAAGTTAGGAATTCGGTTTAGGTAGGAAATTACCACGAAGCAATTATCGCAGGAGCTAAACATCATGTTTTATGTTAACCCCAAAATATTGTAACTAGAAATATACGGATAATAAAGGAGCAAAGTAAGGAATATATACCAGCTTTTGTATATAGGTATGTTCCAAAATTGATTCAGGGTTCATGATGTCCAAATTTTAAATATATATCTTTCCATACATGTTCCTTTCAAAAAGTTGTTTTATGCTGTGACATGTAGGTACTAAGCAGAGTTTTGAAAGCTTATACAAATGTTACCAAAATATCTATTTCTGAAATGTGGAATCAAAATTGCTCAATAGGTCGATGTTGTTGTGAAACTTGCCATAACTTAGTGGCAGGAGTGGGATGTGTGAAATGAAATGATGAGTGAAATATGAATTGATCTTTTTTTTTGCTAGGATTTCTCGAAATTTATTCTTTTAGTATCTTGTTATATTTTGTTATGTATTCATAGTTTAAGTTTTTTGATATTTTTGTATATGTTAGGCATCAAATGAAACAGAGAAGGTAGTGAAGAAGCGCTACTACGTTCCTTCCAGACTGACACCCCATTGCTCCCAAGAAGAGGTTGCACAGATCACGTCATCTACAGACTTTTATGTGGACTTCAGGGGCTTCTTACCAGGTGAGGATAAATTCACCATATGTTTATAGCCACAAGGGTATTATATAGATATATCGACTTGGAGGGACAGAGTTTGGAATGTAGAGGTGTTGAATCGAGCTCAAGAAAGGCGGGTGCTGCTTCAAACGACCAGAAAGAGAGACAGAAGAAATGGCTTGGACAATAAGGCGGCATGATGATGGTTTGATGATCAGCGTCATAGAAGGTCGTCTACATGGACAGAAGAAGAGAGGAAGACCTCGCAAAGGCTTTCTTGAAGATTTAATCACAGAATGTGAAGCAACATGATATGAAATGCTCAAACGGATGGCTCAAGACCGAGGTACTTGGAGAGACATTAGAAGTAGAATTCTGATTGGGTCACTGAACCTGTCATAAACTGACAGATCACTATTGTTGATTGACTGCTATGCCAGTCCTCGAATATTAAAGAAGTCGATATGTCTTTTCTATACCGAATTGACACACAAATCTACCAATAATTCTTACCTTATTCTTTTCTTAAGTACAGATTGGTTAAAACATCACGGAAAATCTGAGACACTGTCTGTTAATCTTCGCTAGAGAGATGACTGAATGTTACAATCATTTAGGAATCGCAGACAAAAAGCACTGTTTGGAATCCGCGCTAGCACAAACAAAGTTTTAACATGTAAACTTTGGGGATCGCAGCAAAATTCTACTATTTACCCGGTACCCGGAATCTTGCGGGAATCTCACTCATGAACTATTAACGGGTACCGGCGTTGATCGTTTATTTACGGGAATGGCTAAAATCAGGACTCTAATTCCGACCAATCAGATAGCTAGATTTCTAAAGAGAGGTATATAAACACATAAAATGTGTCGTAGAGTTAATGCCCTTCTTGCTTCAAAGTGATTATATGACAATTGGATAGGACCAGGGTTTGTATAAAGCCAAACCTGTCTAAGTGGTCACCTTTCTATAAATGCCTCCTGTCTATAATGGCCGTGCATTTCTTCTCCCTCGTGAAATATTTGTTTGTCTAAAAAAATCACCTGTCTACAGTGGCCACTTGCTCTATTTTTCTAAAATGGGCTTGAAAGACAAGTTTGACTGACCTTTATAGGTTTGTGCCAACATGATGCATCCAAATTAAACAAGAAATTGACTATGTCCATCTCAAATATGGATTTGAAAATGTTAGGATTAGCTTAAAACTTGAGTAGAAAGCTGGTATTAGAGCTACAGCTATTTACAATGTTTTTGTATCAGATAAGACAGTCTACACTATTCTTTTTATTGCTTTAATGATAATATCAATATTGAATAATTTCAGAGTGCATATATCCACCACGCAAGGTGCTCTAGGTGCTCCAATATCACCCAAGGCCTTCTGGGCTACTAATTGTAGGTTGCTACCAGCAAATTAAGGTATCGTTCCCTGCCGGCACCCTTATAACACTTGGGTGGAGAGTGGCAAATACGGATTAATGTCTTGCCAAAGGACGTGTCAGGGCGGCCAGATATACAAATCACTAGGCATAGTTATGAATTTGTTGATAGTCGGATTTAAATCCATTTTGTTAGAAACTCATGTTTTGTTTCTCAGAAATATATAATCGTCTTGAAGTATTATTGCAGCTAACATATTCTTTTGTGCTGACTTTCTAAACATCACTAGCTATAATCTGTTGGTCATCTCTCTTGTTTGCCATTTCGACAGATGGGCTGTTTCATCGGTTGATGACGAGAGCAGTCAGATGGATGGTTGAAAGAGATGGAGAACCAGTCAATCTTTTCTATCGTCACATCAGTCTAATGGTTGACGAAGAGCATCATGCCTTAATAGAGATGTTACCCCCTCATGAAGCAACTATCAAGGTCTGAGTCAAGTGTCAGTGATCCTTTTTTTATGGTGGAGAAACTGAATTGTATGTCAAGTTTTTAAGACCGCGCATCGGATCCCTTCATAGGCAATGAATAGCCTCCACCGAGCAATGTTATAGTCATTCTCCTGAAAACGATCGAATCGTACTGTCGATACTTAAAGAACCAAGAGCTCTTCAGGGCTCTTATTCTTTTGACAGAATTGCATTGTGTAACCTTCAAAACTTTGGCTACTATTTAGCATTAAGGTAAAACGAACCTAGAAAATAAAATATATTAATAATTTATAAATAACCCTGTCAAAATTTAGGGAACCTGTACACAATTACACACCATCATATAATTTAAGTTATAAATCTGTTTCCCTTGAACTTTTGTTGCTAAACATAGGTCACTGTATTCCAAGGAGCGGTTGCTGATTTTGATGATGATGGGGATATTTATCACCCACCAGCCCCAAGTGTTGTCAAAGAGGTAGGTAGCTCAACAGGATGGTTTCAATTAGTACAAATAGGAATAAACAGAGATGGAGGCGCATATAATTTCTCTGACATGTACGATGCGACGTTCATTTTGTTTTGGCGATTAGAAAACTGGTAGCTGGTTGTAGTCTGCCAGTACACATATGAAAAGGGTCTCTGAACCATATAATTGAAACTGTCACTGGTAAACAGTTTTTGTATGTGTCATTGATATAATAGAAAGAAGTAAATACAGTTAACTCTGCATAAGTATAATCGGTTAGGAGCGCAAACAAATAGTTTGACTAATGATTATGCCTGGATTACATTTGACCTGCGATTAGTCTACGGAGCCCGTAAATGGCCCGTATCCCCTTTTCCGTGCGGCCTCCGTGCGGATGCAGTAGGCGGCTGCGAAATATTTGTACGAATTCACGGGCTCTGCGGCCTCTAAGATTTTGTTTCTCGAAAAGTTAAACAAATTTGAAAATCGTAAGCCCGTAGCCCGTAGACATGTGGTAGGTGGCATTGCACAATCCCCGCACGGACATCGTGCGGAGGCCTCGCGCTGATCGTGCAGCAAACGCATGACTTTTCGGTGAACACGGGGGCAAAAAACGCTCAAAAACAGCAGGGCGGCTGCTCGGTCATCGCGCCTTCTTCGCGCAACCTCTGCACGGAAGCTGCACGTGCTCCGTATGATTTCCATGCGGAGGCTGCGGAGACTGCATGGATACTGCACTGAAATTGCACGATTTCCATACAATCTCCAAGCAGCCTCTGTACGGATTTGCCCCGCTTGCCACCAAGGGCCAATGCAAGAAATGGCACGATGCTCGTGGATAATATTAACACAAACATCGTAGCCCCTAGCCTCCTATGATGCCCCCCAAAAATCGCACGAAAAATCGTAGACCAATTGATTGTATGTCTCGGGGCAAATGTAATCAAGGCATTAGTTTACATTTGCCCAAGACGCCGGACGATAATTTGGTCTCCGATTTTTCGGAGACTGCGGAGACTGCATGGCTACTGCACTGAAATTGCACGATTTCCATACAATCTCCAAGCAGCCTCTGTACGGATTTGCCCCGCTTGCCTCCGAGGGCCAATGCAAGAAATGGCACGATGCTCGTAGATAATATTAACACAAACATCGTAGCCCCTAGCCTCCTACGATGCCCCAAAAAAATCGCACGGAAAATCGTAGACAAATTTATCGTATGTCTCGGGGCAAATGTAATCCAGGCATTAGTTTATATTTGCCCCGGGCGCCGGACGATAATTTGGTCTCCGATTTTTCGAGCGAATTTATGGGCATCGTAACTGGAAGCTTGTGTTCACATCATCTACGAGCTACGGGCTTACAATTTTTTTCTTCAAATTTGTATAACTTCCTGCGAAGCAAAATCGTAGAGGCTGCGGAACCCGTGTATTCGTACGAAAACCTCACGGCTGCCTCCTGCCTCGGAAAAGGGGATACGGCCAGGATATGGGCTCCGTAGACTAATCGCAGGCCAAATATAAACTAGGCCATTACCAACACAAATGCTTTCGTCATCCTACAGGTTCCCATTTCACTCCTGGATATTGAGTGGCAATTGTAGATTAATGCCTTGCCAAAAACATTAGTACCGTTTTGGGATCGAACCCATGACCTTTGCATTTCAGGTCAAGTGCTTAAACCACTCGACTACGACACCTTTATCCTTATGACATTTTCATCGAAGATCTGTTTATTATGAGATGTAAATTTGAATCCACATTAATTAAGCTTAAAGTAGTCACACACAAAATGAAATAACATATCTATCTTGGTGATGTTTGTGTGTTTACGGCAGGTAAGGGACTTTGTAACGAGAACCCTAGATGACCTTATTCTGCACTGATCTAGGAGGATCGAGTATGATGTCCACTTTCTGTGCCCGAGACCGAAGTGCAGTAAGAAGAAACTGCTTCAAGACTGCTTCAAGAGAAAGTCACTCAAGTGTGGAGAACATAAGATCCGTACGGCTCCAATTAAGTCAAAGTTTGGTATGTCTATACATATTGCTTAGTTTGAATCTGGAGTGTCTATTCTATAAGCTCACAAATGTCATACCATCCTATATAAGTTAATATATAATATTATGTCTTGTGTCAATTCAGAAGGAGATTACTGTTATTCTATGTGGTGTCAGGAGTGGGATTAGGTACACGCTAATTGTACGTGAATGCACAACATATTAAATAACTTGATATTTCCAAACATCTTTAGATTGGTGTAAAGAAACTCACGAACCCGAAAATATGCATTTATATATTGCCAGTGGAGAGCAATGCTGTGGCAGGGATTTCAACCCAATACCTTGTAATCCACAGCCCTCTGATTTTTTCCACTAGATCTCAACTTTTTTCAATTTGAATTTATTTCTTCATGTACTTTGATGCAGGTATGAGTGAGGAAGGGTTGGAGTCAGGGAACCAGAGTCCAGTGATGCCCAGAAGATCAAGTAAGTAGTCACTTCATCTTCTCATTCTCATCATTTTTGTCTAGAATCATGTTGTAAGGACTAGGATTTCATTTTCTAATTTTGAATCTGGAGTGTCCATTCAATCAGCTTATAAGTGTCTTACCATTTTATTTAAGTTCGTATAGAATATCATGTCGTGTGTCAATCAAGATAGGGCTTACTGTTATTCTATTTGGTGTCAGGAGGGGTATTAAATACACACTGTCAATAAATGTATACTGCTCTGTGTTATTATTTTAGAGATACCATACTTGTGTTCAATTGCTCCAAGAGTTTAGCAGCGAGTTGAATTGCAGGAAAAGATGGAAGGCAAGGAATGAATCGTATCGGATGTCACTCTTTTGTCTGAACCAGAGCCCTGTTTCATAAGACTCGTTATCAGTAACTAATGCAAAACAAATATATAACATTTTGTCTCCTTGCCGATCAAATGCCACTATTCCAGTAGCTCGTAACAGTTATTGTTACTTGATATTGATGATACTGATATTGATATACATTCTAAACTTGTTATTTTTCTTTGACTGTATATCTGTACTGATGTTCATAATCCATGTATCATCTAAATCTCTCACAGTAATGGGATATCACTTATCTGTACTATATATTTTTGTGTCCATATCTGACCAAAGAAAACTGAAACATTTGTCCTGAATTCGTGTCTAGATCCTTATGCTGGGGACACAAGCATTTTGTCTTTAAACGAATTATTGTAAGTATAAACCTCATCGGTCACCATTGATTTGTTATTCTTTTCTAAGTAGGCCTACTGTGTATTAAACCTTTACTTCAGTAATCTCGTAGAACAAAAAGGATCCGAGCAGATTTATAAAAACTGAACAGTTCACCACTTATTACTGTTTATCCTTTTCTTACAGCTACAGGGAAAGAAAATTATTGTGTGACCAGTAATCTTGCAGAGCAGATAGGATCTGAGCAGATTACAATAAACCTAATTTGTTATCCTTATCTTACAGCTTGCAATGAAAGCAACGTTCTTTGCGACCTTTACTTCAGCGATCTTGCAGAGCAGATAGGATCAGAATGGACTCAACTTGGAATCAGACTAGGATTAAACCAAGCAGCTATTGACCACATCACAGAGGACAAACTAACAGCAGTGGATCGCAGAGTTGCTATGCTACATCTGTGGAGGAACAGATCGTCATGTTCGGATAAGAGGAAGATGGTGGAGGAGCTTTGCAAGGCTTTGAGTACCTGTGATAGGAGAGATCTTGCAGGGGATGTCAAAGAAGCCGCAGGAATCAGCTAAACTTCACATCCATTGGACATTGTAATACAGACAGCTAGAGAATTCCTTGAGCTTCGCCCGTGTTTTTATTGAAGCCGCTTTGATAAGCACTCAAGGTGACAGGTATATTGAGTTTATCACTTTAACAATGTTTCCTTCAAGTAATGGTGACAATCCATTGTCTTTATAAAGAGTGGTGAAGTGTGACATACCGGATCTTATAACTGAAGGTGTCGTAGGGTGGTATAGTGGTTCTTTAACTTGATTTAAGGGCTGGGGGTTCAAAACTTAAGACATTAATCCACATTTGCCACACTCTACCCAGGTGTAAGTGGGTACGTACCATTTGCAGCTTGTGAAAATATAATTGCAGGGCCCTCAGGAAGAACAGAATTGATGCTGATGAGGCTACCCGTGGTATAAACAAGATTATTAGTATGTTGATATTCATATGCATAAACAGTCTGAACAACATAGTAACTCTTGGAAGGTGTATCTTAATATAAAGATATTCGCCCCCAAGTAAACTTGATTCAAAGGGTGAAGTGTCGGGAGGTGTCCAGACCAAGTGCAGGAATGTGCAGGTTGTAATCATGACAGATCATAAGAACTTGTGTAAAATACTTAATACAACTACACAAGAATGTGGAGTAATGACCTTTTTTTTATTTTATATATACATGTATATTTTGGATGGTAAAATCGTTTCATGTTCAATTTTACCTTATACAAGGGAATCGATTATGAGAATGTGAATGGAATAGGAAATCGATGGCGGAAATTGCTATAATTAATATAAATTTCCAATTTCGTTCCCAGAAAATGTTTTGTTTCACAAGAGAATACTGTTACCTATAAGTTAATCTTACATTACAAGTTAGGTAAAAACAAAAAGGTGTAGTACGAAAGCTGATAAGTTGCGTAGCTTACAGAACCGATATAACATGTGTATGTTATGTAGATATGATGTATTATCTTCTTTTTTTGTTGTTATAATGTCTTATACACTTGTGTTTGTTCTTATTTCACTTTATTCATCATGTCATTTACAAGGTAGTCGATTAACATTCTTCTATGGAATGTTGTATTTTGCAATGGAAGGAAATTCCTTAAACGTATTATACCATAGTACAGTTTATAGAATCCATTTTATATTTCATTATCATTTAATAACAGAAATTGAATTAAAAAACAAAAAAATTGGTACATAATATGTGAGCCTAATCATGAATTCAGCAAAGATGTGTAACATGTGGTATCTTTTGTGGCTCGAGTTTGTAGCATTTATTTACAAAAGTCTATACATACTTTGATTTCAAATAAAATATATGTGATATAATTGGTATGCTCTGAATGTATGAAACAATACAATGATAATTATCCACGTATATCACTTTCTTTGTCATACATTTATGATAACATTTCTTCCATGAATGATCATGCCTTGATTGAAATATCATGCCTCACATATTGAACTAATGATATAAAACTGAATACGTGAAATGGAAATGTATATTTCTATAACAATTATCTATGTGAAAGACACAAACATCTTTTGAATTGACCACAACATGATCTTATATTTTTCAAGGTGGAAAATGATGCTTGACGGAATGAACCAACAAGAAGTGTGATGGTTAAGATTGTTGTATATTCCTTTCGTAGTTTATGTGTAATAATCATGGTACTATTACAAAGTTAATCATAATTTAATGTAACCAAATACTGACCAATTACATTAAAATGTTTCAAAGTATTTTCATTATATAAAATCTATTCGATACATACTTTAATGAATTTAATTGGATGAACATGCCAAGTTGAAACTACAATTGGTTCAAAGTCTGAAGTATGTTAGTTTAATATTTGGTTTATAGTGAAATAGGAACAAATTGGTTAACTGAAAGTGAAATAGTAGGAAAGTTGAATGATATAAATTACATGTGTAAACAAATTAAAGCATTTGGCCAACAGAAAAATAATAACAGTAATGACTCTGAATGAAATAGGCAAAAAGATAGATAATAGTTTTGAGTGCGCAAGTGTATGGGTATCTTACTATTTCATCGGGCTAAGGTTACCTATCTGCCAAATAAGCAGCCTATCCATGTACATACACAGCCATAAGGCTGGAGTGTCAGGAGGTGACCAGGTCAAGTGCAGGAATGCGCAGCGTGTCATCAAGACAGATATCGAGTACTTGTGGACAATACTGATTTGATTAACCCTTTCCAGTTTCTAGAGGTGATAGATGAGGATATTGAAATTGTCTCAAGTTGGTGGTCGCCTGCGTTCACAGATACTGGTAATTGTTAAATTAAAGTTTCACATATGTGTGTTTTCTTTATGTGTATACAAGTAATTTGTTATCATCTGAAAATATACTTGTTAATGTAATATACAATTATTCTGCATCACGTTATTGAACGTAGATTTTTGTTTAAACAAACAAAGGAGTTGATTTTTCAAAAGTAGTTGTGATCTTGTTTCGTCTAGTACTCATACATTATCTCATATTCATTATTGATTTCCATTGCTATGTACATGTATCTTACAAATGTTAGCTGTATGTGATTTCTGAATAGGAATATGATTTGTTTTCATACTTTACTAACCTGTACAGAATTATTTTCATAAATTTAGTATCGTTCACAACATATTTTAAAAGTATTTTTCTTATGACTGAATTGTACATATACCATAGAGATTTAAGAGGGTGTGATAACATTTAATCAGAATGTATACTTAAGTTTAAAAGGAGTGTAAAATCTGCTTCTATTTTGATTATTTTCAATGTATACAAAAAAACCTAGTAACCTAACAATCTTTACATGTAGACATATTTGGAAATCAACATTTATTTGACTGTGAAAGCAAATGATTAATACTAACAGTGCCTTAATCACATAACATTGCCAATGTCTTATCTTGTGATAGAATTGCACATACATCATGTCGACTAATCGAGAATGATGTTCAAAGGCTTTTCTTAAGTCACACTATTACTTAGTTTTAAAGGTTATTATTTACTTGTTAAAGATTATTTCCTCCTTTTTCTCGACGTTTTCATTCCAGGTATATACATTGTAAATAACTTCTATATATAGGCCTGTATTTCTACAAATTAATTTCAAGACAAACCGGTGATGAGTTTATTTCTTATCCAGCATAATTCATAATTTCATTATGTTATTTTTCTAAAGGGGTAGGCTTTCATATAAAGAAACCCTCCTTTCTGCCTATCGCAAGTGCTCTCATAAGTTGCCATTGTTATTTGTTATCACTATCTTGTTTGTTTATCGTTCCATTCTGTATTTGTATGTTTTAAATGTTTTCATGAAGAGTGTTGAATAAACTTTGAATTGAATATATATATATCTAATTAGAAGAGTTATGGATTTCCATACATTAGTATGTAATAAATGAATTGTTATATGTACAGCGCAAGTCGAAACAAGGAAACACAGACTCAATTCTATAAATAATACGACTGCAAATTGGTATTGTAAATGTCTTATCTTGTGACAGAATTGTACATAGATCATGTAGACTATTCTCAAATGGTATAGAAAGGAGATAATAATGTTAGTTTCAGTGCCATTATCATTTGGCTCTAAAGGTTATTATTTCAATTTTAAAGATTATTTCCTCTTTACGCTTCAGTATATAGTTGCATATTGGTTCTTCACATGTAAGCCTATATTTGTGTACAGATTAATGTAATGACAAACTTGAGATGTGTTTATTTTATATCGAATATTCATAATTTTATAATGTCATTTTCTATGTATAACTAATCACATATGTACAGCGTGAGTCCCAGCAAAGAAACACAGATTAAATTCTATAAATAACACGACCGCAATGATTTTCACAATTTCAACTCAAAGGGAATTTCAATACCCTATTGTATGTCCTATGGAAATCATGTTCAGCTCAGTTAATACGTTATAGTCATGTTCGTACATTCCAATAGGTGACGCACAAGGCTATTGGAATTGTCTTAGGTTAATATTTCGTAAGTAGTTGCTATCGCATTAAATATTGATGCAATCACAACATAATTATATATTGAGTCGGTTATGCACAAGTTGCAGTCTGTCGTCTTTTCTTTATTTGTACACATTGATCAATACAATCACATGGACAGCTGAACAGTAGCAAGTCTCTTTTGACTCTGCCCAAGTTTTTAATAAAATAAATGCTCAACCCGAGATTTATTTGAATTGTATTCATTCCAATTGAATGAACTCATATAATAATAATGAAAGTAACTTGGGCAAGGAATAATAAGGTTTATAAAGCTTTTTGAAATGACTAATCACTAGAGGGCGATATTCAATTTGAAGACATCATTTGTGGACAACTCTCCATGCCTTTTGTATATCAAATTTCATGTATTTCCTTCTTTCTTGTGATTGAGATAATCTACTCTCCTGAAAGCAAGGTGTAGAATGCAAAATGATATTCTATTTTACATGTTATGAAGTCGGATCAAGAACACAACTAAATACGAAGAAAACGAAAGAATTGTGAAATTTGATGTACAAAAGGCATGGAGAGTTGTCCACAAAATGATGTCATCAAATTGAATATCGCCCTCTAATAAGTGACTAGTCATTTAAAAAAATCTTTAGCTTCCTTATTCCTTGCACGATTTTTTTCAAATTTTCACTGATTTTATTCAAATATCTTAAACTTTACAATAAAATTAACTTAGTATGAAGGTTTTGGTTTCCTTTGAATACGATTGAAACAAGTATCTATACTTATCAGTCTCGTGCTATTAGATTGTGGGTTAGTTCTCTTTCTATACTTCGGGAATTAAAGGTGTAAATTCTTATTCGTATCCAATTCACAATGCTATACATATTAATGTAAAAAATCCTAAAAGCGTACATTATTAAAAACATCATTTCATGGAAGTCAAAATATGCTGCGAAAATAGATTATCATTTTTTAAAGAAAATTATTCTCTTGTAAATAAATAATATAGAGTGTTCTAAAATGGTATGAGTTTAATACAACAAAATAACGCTGGTATATCCCATTTCCTGAGAGGTGCCTTTCTTCCTAAAATAAATGTTAATGATTGGAACTTAAATCCATCGACTCATCTTTTCTGTTATAATCACCGGTGGTCTTGTGTGGTTGATGTACGAGGGAGACTAGAGCCTCGTACAAAATTAGAGAGCAAACATTGAGAGAGACTGAGTGTTTACATGTATTTACGAAAGCAGTGAGACAATTTCCGTAAGAGTTATCCTAAAGCGTACATAATTGTTTACATAATTGTTTACATAATTGTTTACATAATTTCATGGAAGTCAAGGTTTGATTATAGTGTGAAAACAAATAATAATAATAATAATAATAATACATATGATTTATAAGGCGCCAAATCCACTTGACAGTCAAATGCTCAAGGCGCAGCTTGTGCAAAAGATGAAATACATACATGATACATATATACAAAGTGCGATAGGAAAGGTACAGATATAAAAGGTTATGGTAATCAATTATAAGCTAAATTAAACAGATATTTCTTAAGATTGTTTTTTAAAACTTCAGCAGAACTGCTATTCTTAATCCATTGAGGGAGAGTATTCCATAAAGAAGGCCCAGCATGAGCGAAGGTTCGCTCCCCCCACTTTGTTTTAACCCTAGGAGTAACAAGTAAGCCAGAGTTTTGAGAACGTAGCTGTCTAGAAGGAAAGTAATGCTTAATCAAGCCGATGTTATACTGCGGAGCAGAGCCATGTATACAGTGAAATAATAGCAAAATAATCTTGAAAACAACACGTTTTTCTACGGGCAACCAATGGAGTGATTTGAGGACTGGTGTGATGTGACTGTACTTGTTGGACAGGGTCACGACACGGGCAGCAGCATTCTGTAATCTTTGTAATTTTGCGAGTAGGTTGTGAGGCGAACTAAACAAAAGGCCATTACCAAAATCCAAGCGAGAAGAAATTAAAGCATGAGTAATTTTCTCAGTGGCACTACGGTTAAGATATTTAATAATAATTTTTCGTTTTATTCAAGTCATGCTTGCATGTAATCAGAACATTTTCAGTTTGTTTCCCCACAAATATGGCTCAAATGGATTTGTACATGCCATTTTCAATACAATGGTGCTCAGTGCAGCGTGTTATGAATGGCTGTGATAAATATATCACTATATAGCACCCCGGCCCCTCGATACGTCACTGATGTCTTTCTAGTGTTCATACATAACGATGAAAATATTTTTCTTTACATGCTTTTCAATTCGTCCACAAAAGCTCTCCTAGGTTGAAGTTCAGACTATAAGCCAGATAATTGACTTTATTTCATTCGATTTTTTCTTCTCTTCCATCAATAGCAGGTAATGCCTAAATTGCTTACACCGGGTATTACTTTAGCGGAGCGGTAAAATCCCACATTTAGGCAATTTACAAAGAGAAAGCAAATTTAATCTCACGGTGGAGTTCAAAAGGTTTATAATTCTCATGTCAATCTGACATTAGTATCGTCATTAAAGTAAATTTAGGCGCAAGGTGGTTTCCTTACTCTATTGTCCATGAATATAAATCCAACCTTCAAAGTAAAGAACTTTTAAAGAAAGCTGAACAATCCAGGAAGCAGACAAGTGAAAATTGGAATAAAATCGGACAAAAACTCACAAAGATTTTGACTTTTGGAAAGTTGTAATCAGTATACGTATCTCAACTTTAAATCTTCTGAATCGGTAATGTCTCAGTAATGCATTGCCAGACAATTTTCTCATATATTCCAAAGCACAACATTATTGAAATAGATTCATTTCTCAAAATGTATGACTCTGGATGGTCTTTTTCATAATATACGATCTATACGAGGCCTATATCTTGAGCTGTGACCCAAGGGAGACGACAATAAGAACAACACAGAAATTAATGATATGTTTGTAGACGACAAACGGGAGTATTGTTAATGACTATGTCAAAATCCACTGACAAAATTGCCAATTTGAGAATCGCATAGCTACACTGATCTCATATTTTAGACATTCATAACTTTCCTTATATTAAGCTGATTGATTTGTAACTTTCGCCATTCTGTTTTTCTTATTTTGTTTCACTTTCATACAAATGGATTAGTTACAAAGATAGGAATGCCCGAACTAACCGTGTGCATATGACTCATGCTCCGGTGACCATTGCCCATAGCAGGTCAATATCGTACTACTGAATTTTAACTTTAAATATTAGATTCAAGATTTAAATGATTTTATTTCCCATGCAAAACATAATACAATAATATTGCAATGTTATTTGTAATTATTCCTAAACATGGCCCTAACTCTTTTTTTTTACATATAGCGTTGATAAAATGAAACGTCTTGGTTTGGAGTAATGTGATCGGAGTAAGAGAAATGTTTCACAGGGGACAGGTAAAAATGCCAGAGGTAAACATTTCAGAGGTAAACATTCCAGAAGGTAAAAACGCCAGAGGTTTAAATGCTAGACGTTAAAATGTCTCATTATTTCGTATCGATTAAATAAACTTTGAAATGTTAACTATTCTGTTTGAAAGTATATTCGGAGCAAGTTTGAATACTGTACGACAAGCTGTTTTCCAAAAGGGAGTATCGAATTGTTTGAAAAAAAGCATCAGATGGAGTCACCTATGTTAATGTTGTCATTCGAGTAACATGCCGCCCTCTTGTGGAGTCGATTAAGAATGTCATAGTTTGTATCATTTCTCCCTGTCCAATCATTACAGAAAGAACAGCATGTGGGGCATGACTAACCCAGTATACCTGGGGTAATTGAAAGGAAGAAAATACTGTTTTCATTCTCCTTATAACACCTGAGTTATGTTTGACTTCATTCGCAACTAGATTATATATCGCTTCTTGTGTAACTCTAATATACTAGCAGGGCATACGTTTTGAAAAAGACTAGTATTTATTTATTCTTTTATTCATTTTGTTTTATTAATACTGCGAGGACGCAATAAGATTCGTTAACTTGGCGCTCTATTGAAAGAACATGCAATTTATTGTATACGACAATGATCTTTTAGGCAATGTTTATCGCTATATCGAAAGCGTGCAAATTATAAATGCATATATTTGTCATAAACTTGTATTACTTCACTTATCCACATCGTACCTTGTAAGGGATACTTTTTATTCCTCGAATCAAGGTTAAGATTAACGGATTTTTAAAATATTTCTTTTTACATTTCAGATTTAGGCACATTATATACCGCGTTATATATATTGAAAATGGGGTACAATACCGGACAATCAAACAATTTGCACCTTCCCGGCCTTTTTTGTTTACGTCGGTCTATTGATGTGTAGTCTCCATCGATACACGAAGAAAAGTTGGCTCAAGTAAATACCCAAAACTTGAAATACAGTCTAAACTACTTCAAAAGAAAATTGGGGAAAAAAGCTATTTAATTCAGCCTAGGCATTAAATTCCAAATTAGTGATCGGGACCCTTTCATCTCTTTCTCTCTCTCTCTCTCTCTCTCTCTCTCTATCTCTGTATGTCTATCTTTCTTTCTAGCTTCATCACACTCTGAATCACTCACTTTCCGTCACTTTTTTATGAATTCCCTTTCCCTATACCCTCCCAATAAACAAAATCACGTGAAAATCACGTCAATATCAAGGTATCGACTTGAAGAGATTTAATTTTTTCAAACACCTGACATTTACGTAAATGTGTTAATACGTCTTTTGCACTAGCCAAGGTCACTTAAAACACACGTACACTAAATCACGCAATATGACCATACTAATAACGTGATTATCCCTACCTTGCCTAATACCGTTTTTGTTTGGTTATGAAATTACATCTTCATAAACGAAATTATCACATTCTTAAGAAGTTTTAGAATCGCGTCACAGAAACACGTGAAGCGTTAGTGATAGTTTTAGTCAAAATATCTGCGTGAAATTCACGTGAATATTAAGAGGCTGAGTTGAAATGAATCATGTTCTTTATTCACGTGGAATTTACGTCGAAGAGGAAATATGTTACTGTAACCCGTGTTCAACCAAATAATTACGCAAATGTTACACAATAAATAAACAAAAATAATGACGTTCTCATCCCGTTTCTGTACATCGTGTTTTGGATCCTCCATAATCACGTCCAGGCGTGCCGGAAGCAGTTTAGGATTAGAGGGGGTGTGGGGGGGGGGGGGGTGCATACATCCCAGAAGAAAAAGCTAGTTGCAACTGGTCCAGTTGATGAACCAGTTAATGCCAACTGGTAACCCTGGAAATTGAAATGGGCTTAATGATCCAGTTGATCCTGGCCAGTTAGAATTCAACTGGTCTAGCTGAGCTAGTAGAACCATTTGGTAAAAGTTCCAACCAGTTGAATGGCAACGACACTTCAATACTTGTACGTCTGTATTTTCAATGTAAATTCATTGGTAATAAGTAGACTTAAATGATTTAATTAATCAAAAAATTCATATACTTGTATTTTATTGAAATTATTTTAGTTCATAGTTAATGTTTCCCTTATTCATGTTTAATTAAATGTAATTTATACGAAGTAGCGAAATGTCCTAATAACTGGTAATTTATATTTGTAGTATTTTTGAAATGAATTGCATATAACTAAATCATCAGTAATTAAGAAATAACCTGTTAACTCAGAAAAATTGTTTAAAAAAAAACAGATCTGCACGCACCCCATATTCAATATGCAAATTAATTGGTGTCAACTGGTTCAACTGGAAATATGCCAACAGTCAGTCATCAACTGGTGCAACTGGAAATATGCACACAGACCAGTTATCGGCTGGTGCAATGAAAATATGCCAACAGTCACGGGATTATCACCACGGAACTTAAATGGTAACTGTGAAACCATCAAGACACAACAAAATAACTCATTTTTCACACCTACAAATTCACAGATTCACACCTTAGATTAATAATCAGTTTGAGTCACGAGATAATCACCACGGAACTTATGGTAATTCTGACCACCATTTCAAAAAGTGTTTTCAGACACCTAAGAATTATTAATTGTTCACACCTGGGCCCCGTCTTACAAAGAGTTGATATTAATCCGAATCAATATCAAGTCCCTAAATCAATCACAAGTTTGCAGTCTCCCATCTCTTATGTACATAGTTGTGATTGATATAAATCACAAATAAGTTACGATTGATATCAACTCTTTGTAATACAGGGCCCAGGAAATCACGGATGCCCAGCTTATACTAATAATCCGTTTGAATCACGATATCATCACCGCGGAACTTATGGCAACTTTGACTACCATTTAAATAGGTGTTTTAAAACACCTAATAATTACTAATTTTTCACACCTAAATATCACAGATTCACAGCTTAGACTAGTAATCAGTTTTAGCCACGTGTTCATCACCAAGAAAGTTATGGTAACTTTGAAACCATTTAAACAGGTGTTTTAAGACACCTAATAATTACTATTTTTTCAGACCTAAATATCACGGATGCCCAGCTTAGAATAATAATCCGTTTGAGTCACGAGATCATCACCGCGGAACTTATGGTAACTTTGAAACCATTTTAAAAGATGTTTTAAGGCACCTAATAATTACTAATTTTTCACACCTAAATATCACGGATTCACAGCTTAGATTAGTAATCAGCTTGAGCCACGTGATCATAATCAAGAAAGTTATGGTAACTTTGAAACCATTTAAAGAGGTGTGTAAGACACCTCAGAATTACTAATGTTATATAACCAGAGAGTAACACAATATAGTAGGTCTGAATTTAAAATGTATTATAGGAGGCGAAACCAGAGTAGTATAGTATAAGATTCTAGAGACGTACAAGGAGAGTGAATTTGAGAAGAAAAGAAAAATAGAATAAAGAGTAAAGAAAATAATGTAATAATGATAAGTAGGAGAAGGTGTACAAGGGAAGAAAGAAGAAGAAGAGGAAGAGGGAAAACAAGTGGAAGAAGAAGAGGCAGAAGAAGAAGAAGAAGAGAAAGCAAATTGATGAAATCAATGGCATTGTACAAAAACAAAAAACAAAGTCTGTGTAACCACCTGTACCATCCATCGCGACATCAACGTTACTTGTATGCAAACTTACTCAAAAGGAAACACCTGAGCTTTCGTTTAAATGAATTAATGGAGGGGCTTTCAACTAGTTCGTTATTCAGGCTGTTCCAGAATTTGGGTCCAGTAAAAATAATTATTTTGTTAGAAAAAACGGTTCGAGTTCGAGGGAGATGAAAATGGTCTAGTACGGTAAGAATGTATAGTATTATTGCCTTGAAAAAAGGGACGAAAGCATCTGGTAAATTATATTTCGATAGTTCATACATAAATATTCCAATATTATATAAATGCAAGTCAGATATTTTA
This sequence comes from Strongylocentrotus droebachiensis, assembly GCA_035222895.1. Taxonomy (NCBI): domain Eukaryota; kingdom Metazoa; phylum Echinodermata; class Echinoidea; order Camarodonta; family Strongylocentrotidae; genus Strongylocentrotus; species Strongylocentrotus droebachiensis. The sequence goes on along the minus strand of JAVYIG010002973.1, from coordinate 174,947 downwards.
GGAATACAATACTATGATTTTTGCACTTTGGGCACATTTGACAAAAATTCAAATTTTACACTGGAATCCATGATTTAATAAAGGGAAATCCGTTTCCCTCATGGATCAATCTATGAACCTAACTACAATGAAAGCAATGCAGACACTATTTGCTATAATTACAATTTTTGTCTGGCTTTTCTTCTGGGATGTAAACCAAAAGAGCTTTAGTGGGGCGAGTTGAAAAGCAGGTTAAGAAAAATAAATATCTTAATTGTTTTACATGGACACCAGTGGCTGATCCATAGACCAGGTACCACCTTCTCCCCCCCCCCCCCCCCCCACCAACCCCTCCAAAAAAAGGAGAACGAGAAAGAAGGGGAGGGAAGGGCTTAAGATATGATTTGATGAGCTTTTCTTTCTTTTTCTTTTGCTTGCTTGATTTTCGGACTTATATACCCTTCCACCCCAAACCTATCCTTGATCCGCCATGGGGATATACATTGTAATGAAAATGATTAACGAGATTTATATTCCACATACTAAGAATCTTGCTCTATATACGATTGGTCAAACGTAAATCAGTAAATCACGTAATGAAAGATAGTTCGCCCATCATTGTTTGGAGAAGAAAAGTTCGTTGCACTGTGTAGATAGTAGTACTATCTACACAGTGCAACGAACTTTCACTGAAGATAGAAGTACTATCTACATAGTGCAAGGCACTTTAATTGTATACGTTGCGTATTGTTCTCCTCTTTAAGCGCTTTTAATGTTAGTACGCGAACACGCGCGTACCATGGTCACAAGTACCACCAAACTGCAGACACTGTACGTTTCGTACACCGTTTGCTAGCTGTTAATTGATGACTTGTTGCTCTAAAATGACGGAAGAAGTGAAATGTTTCCGATGTGGAATATAAAGCAAATAATCACCTCTTGGTTTCAGGCGATGGCAAACTATCACTTCCTCGGCGATCTTAATGTATACGCTATCTTTCCTCAGCTTCGCTTCGAAAAGATAGGTACATCCAGATCGCCTAGGAAGTGATAGTTTGTCCCATCACCTTCACCAACGGTAATTATTTGCCTAATATATCGCTTTGCAAGTCATTTACCAAACCGTGGCAAACTAAAATAGGCCTATCTTGAATGTTTAAATTTGTGTTGGTCCTTTTCCATACCACCTCTTGGAAAGTAAAGGGAAATACAAATTCAATCCGGATAATTTACTATTAGGAGTAAACAGGTCTTTTTAAAATGTTCACTTAGAACGTAGTACATAACATAATACAATGAAACATAATGTTAACATTTTTTTTTTTTTGTGAAGTAGTCTCTCAGAGTTCAGAATGAAGCATGAAATAATGTTGAGAAAATTTAGGATATGTAAACATGCATTATGTGTTTCAGTGGGCGCGTATAAAGTACATGTATATATTTGAAATCTAGTCTTAGAAGGCAGACGCCGTTATGCAAACCTACAATAAATTGTGCCTGCAAACTACGCGTGATAATTGTGAATGAACCATCTATCATAAATACAGAATGTTAAAGAGATTTTCAGTTAGTATTAACACATATGTTGACGTTTATTGGGGGAATGCAAGAAGCTGCAATCCAATGGGTAAGCTCCAAAGTAAAAGGAATTGTCAGTAAATACCACTGAGACTAGCTGGATTCGGCTCATTCTAAATAGTCAACCATGCATATCTCTCTTTTCGTTTGTACTTTTGAATTACATTCCACCAAAGCCTAGATGAGGTCATGGTGACGTACTATCATGAATATGTTCTAAAAAACAACACCCGTTTCTCACAAAAGTATCCGCCATTTTATCCATTATTGTTCCATCGGTTTGATTGGGAGACTGTTAGCACACAAAAATGTATTATTTAGCTCTTACATTTGTGTATTAAAAATACCATCAAACACAAGGAAAATTCTTCGGATAAAAAGCAGAGAGCTAAGTTTTAAGAAGAACTCCTGTATCTTAGAACATCTGTATGCACTTATTTGTCAAGTGAATGGACAATCTACAATTTCATTTTGAGGCGACAGACCTTTGATGTTATATTTGGATGGACCGGAGAACGTTGGTTTATGTGAAGGAAATCAGACAAATAAATTGGAAATATCAAACTTGTACTGAGAGCGCCAGGACTGTCTGAGACGGGATCTTTAATTATACAATTGGAATTATGCTCGCTAGTATAACTTTATCAAATTAGAATCATTCCCCTGCCTAGTTTCTAATTCATAATCATTAGTAGGCTTTGAATAGTTTAAACCTGCAGATTAAAACAGAAAGATATTCACCTCTCAATCTGTAGAGCGGAACTTCATTGACGTATTTAGTCTCTTCCAAGAACGACTTACAGAACGCAAAGGTGACTTAATTGACAAACACGATACATAAGGTCAAGAACGAAAAAAGTATCTATAAGATTTGCTTCTCAATTGGGTCCACAGACAAAGCAAAACATGGCTGGAAGAGCAGCAAATGAGCCTGCTGAGGTCAATAAAGCCCTTCTCAGGGCAGCTAAAATTGGCCGTTTTGATGTAGTCCAGTTCCTCGTTGGTCAAGGAGCACAGGTTGAGAAGGGTGATAATGATGGTGTTACACCACTTCATGTTGCATCAGAAGAGGGTCATCTTGAGGTAGTTCAGTATCTCATTGGTCAAGGGGCAAAAGTTAAGGAGCGTGATAATGATGGTTTTACACCACTTCATGTTGCATCAGAAGGGGGTCATCTTGAGGTAGTTCAGTATCTCATTGGTCAAGGGGCAAAGGTTAATGAGCGTGATAATGATGGTTTTACACCACTTTATGTTGCATCAAAAGAGGGTCATCTTGACGTAGTTGATTACCTCGTTGGTCAAGGGGCAAGGGTTGAGTGTGGTTGTCATACAGGTTCAAAACCACTTCATGTTGCATCACAAAAGGGTCATCTTAAGGTAGTTGAGTACCTCGTTGGTCAAGGAGCACAGGTTGAGAAAGTTGATAAGAATGGTACGACGACTCTTCTTTTCGCATCAGATGCAGGTCATCTTGACGTAGTTGAGTACCTCGTTGGTCAAGGAGCAAAGGTTAAGGAGGGTGATCATAGGGGTTTTACACCACTTCATGATGCATCACAAAATGGTCATCTTGACGTAGTTGAGTACCTCGTTGGTCATGGAGCACAGGTTGAGAAAGGTGCTATTAATGGTTCGACTCCACTTCTTGCTGCATCACGCAGTGGTCATCTTGATGTATTTCAGTATCTCACGAGTAAACAAGCAGAGAAAGAAGAAGCATCACCTAAAGGTATGATTCGCATTTTAACAGTAATCATGTTATTATTATACATTGTTAGTTATATTAAATAATTCGTCCAAATAAAGCGCAATGTTCATTTCACGTTTCTTGTTGATCCTTATTACATATTTAGTTTAACCCTAAAAAGGCCGGGCTATTTAAGATCTTAGTACGGCCGGGGGGGGGGATGGGAGGGGGGGGGCATTATTCCCCCCTCCCCCATAATTTGCTCGCATGTCAAGTAAAGTGTATAGAATACTATGATAATTTTAATTTTTTGAAAAATTCACTCATTTCCATATTTATTGTAATTTATGCAAATAAGGTCATAAAAATCAAGCATTCTTTTTCACTACATATATTCATTAGACCTTTTGGAATAATAATACAACAACAAATTTGGAAGAGCCAGCTTATTCTTTATGTTATCTATTGTTTTAATAATTTCTTATGTATTTCATTGTTTTTTAACTTATGTATTTTATTGTTTTTGTTGTTTTATTTCATTTCTAACTACAATTCAACTATTTTGACTCCCAAAACAATTACCTAAACTTTAAACAAGACCCAATAACCCATGTTTGATCTATTTTTAGGAAAAAGGACTTTTCCATATGTTTTGTACACAAATCACGAAAATGAGCGATTTTCGGGCTGACATGCAAAGACAAAAGGTCACGTGAGCTTGTAACCCGCGGTCCGATTTTCAAAAAAAAAAAAAATTAAAAGTTGCGCAAGACTCGAAAGAAAAAAGTCAGTGAGCGGCGGGGCGCCATCCACATGCGTTCCCGAAAGATCAGAACAATTGTGGAGGGGGGGGGGGGCATGATGCCCCCCCCCCCCCCCCCGGCCTTATTAGGGTTAACCGTCCTTTTTATTTATTTTTTTGTAAAGCGCTAAGAAACTGTATCTGTATACCAGCGCCATATAAATCTTAAATATTATTATTATTATTATTTGTTCATGTATAAAGTGATGTATTGATAGGAACAAATCTGTCATAATACTCTTATTTTTTAAGCTTGATTTTATTCCACATTTGTAAAGGTATATGTAAATGTACCCATTTAAATTACTTCGATGTAATTTTGTCTTCTTCAATCTTTTAAATGATGTACTTTTTACCCCGACTTACCCAGATTACAGAACCAGAGTTTCCTAATCCTATAACTGAACGAGTTGTATACAAAATAAATTATATATTGCCATTTGGTCTAATGCCCCTTGGTCCTATATCCAGTTCGTCCCACTGCATTTAGTCTACAACCAGTTTACATGAGTAACCCCTATATGTACCCGCTATACATGGTCCATCAACGTTTTAGCTATCTTCATGCCAGTCAATTTACCGACATGGCCAATAACTACTTGTCTGTAACAAATTGGTAGAATTGCCGCTTTATCCAATCTATATATTTTTGTTTTTATTTTGGTCCCATAAACCTTTAGGCCCGTATTCAATAAACTTCTAAGACATTTTTCTTAAGTCTAAGAAAATGTCTAAGAATTTGTTTAGGTTAAGAAAGTTGCCTCAGCCGTATTCTAAACATGTAAAGCAGTTTGTCTTAGCTAAGACGACAGATAAGACAAATTCTTAGACCCGATGACGTCATGTTGGAAAGTTAAAGTGGTCGACTCGAGCGAATTAATTGCAACTCAATTTGCCAATGTAATTTGCGTGTTAAAATAAAAATCGCACCGCACGAAAATTATACACTAACATGTATGGGAGATAGAGCGTAAGGGAGGAACGATGCTCACATAATTGTTTCGGGCTTGAACAACTGACACTAAAACAGTCTAGTCAAGACCCCCTGAGGCTAGATCTAACATCCACTGTAGGTTTTTTATTCTGTCAAACATCTTCGAAGAGCCCAACCGGGCTTTCTTATGTCGCAGCCGCAGGGTCTGTGAGTATGAAGGGAGCGCCGTCGCTAGCCGGCCGACCAGCGCTAGCATTGGATTTGGAGCTACCCTTTGTTTTACATCGTCTAGACATATTGCTATGCTAGCCTAAAATTAAAGGGGCATGTTCCCCGTATTCCAGAGGGCGTTCAAAATACGTACCCGCTGGCGGACGGTGCTAGCTGCCTATTGACATCAACAGAATACGGCTCTTACGCAGATGGCATGTTCCGAATGCCCGGACAATGCCGATTATCGCATACATGTGCCGAAGTAATACCAATCGCAGTTCGGCTCTAAGATTCGGCTGCTGCTTCCGCCCACTTTCGTGACGTCGCGATCGGCAGCAATCAGCTGGCTTGGCGAAGGCAGGCCAGGCCGCGCGTACTTTGATTTACAGCTGTATGCAAATTAGAAGTCGACCTTCGGAACCAAGATGGCGATGACTAGAGCAGCGATAACTACACTGGCGGGAACATGCCCCTTTAATCAAATGGCTAAATGTAACCTTTATCAGACTCATGATATAACAAATTTTGTCTCACCTAATATTATGCCGATTGCACATTATTCTCTGTTTCCATATGTTAGTGCCAAAGACTAATAAAGTAAGAGACAGTTTCTTTATATACGACAGCCATGTCATAATTTAGTGTTATGTAGATGCTACGCTAGTACTCGTTTAGTAGTTGTACAATTCAAAACAAACATAAACAAGTACAGTGCCTATATGTGGCGCTCCTGCGCGCTGCGCCGTCGACGCTGTATATATACGCGAAGCTTACGTTAATATAGATCAACTGGTAACCTGCGCTCGCGCTGCATGCATTGTTTTTATTCCATTTGATCGAAACCCGAAGCTTTTGCTTGCAGCAGCAATGAGCTGCCAAAGCCCTATTTAAGCATCCTCGTAGTATGCTTAAATATAGGGTAGATTTCTTACTTATCTTAGATATCTCGATTGTATTAGAATACGACATGCTATTTAAGCCCTTTTTCTTAGATGAAATCTAAGTATTCTTCTTAATCTTAAGGCAAATTTCTGTGTGCATAGGGCCTTGAGCCATAATGCATGGCCATCCAGAGGATTTTTTTTATGAAGGGGACCGGTGTAAAATGCGATAAATTATTGAAATTTATTGCATTGTCTGTGTGTTTTTTTTATTTATGGAAACTGCCCCCTACCCTAGCCCCCGCTGCGTACAGTCATGCTTCAGTGACAAAGCAATGTACTCGTAACTGTGAGGCCCCAGGATCAAAACCGTGTTGATGTGCCATATTAGTGCCCTTTTGTGGGGCATTAATCCTCATTACTGCCATTTATGACTTGAGGGCGTAGGTCCCCTAGTTGATAAGCATAGTAGCATACACATGCTTTAGCAGTCAAGCAAAACATACATTGGCAAATTATTATTCATTAAAATCTGAGAATGTATACTATTATCTAGCTCTATTATTTTTAAATTATTTTTTAAATAATTCCATAAATTGGAGTAAAACTAAAATATTCCAACTTTATGAGCGACAGTGTATTTGGAGCTCCATAAATTGAGCTTTGATTGAGTACGTGTGCGCGTGTAACAACTATCTCTCTATTACAAAGATATCAGAAACGAAAATGTCCTTAATTTGATAACAAAGCAGTATACAAAGAATCAAACCTATTAATCACAGTTTCTTTACCAGTCTTATTACTTAACATTGTTAACAAGTTTTATTAAAGAGGGCCTTGTTAAGGTATTTTTATGTAATTGTATTTGTTTATTTATTAATTATATTTCATTTATTTATAAAGTATTATTTCAACAAGGTAGCCGTGTCAGTAGTTGAAATACTATCATACTTGGGGCGGGGGGCCCTGCATAGCACAAACAATGCAGAGTACATACATGTACATGGTTGTGACATGATGAAATATTAATCAAGATGACTCTCCTTTTTCAGGCAATTATAAACGGAAATAAATGAGAGATTAATTCCACATAACCTACAAAGAAATCATGAAGATTTACTACTTTTTGGTTAGTAAATACTACTTCTTACATGACCACTATATCGTTAGGTTGTTTTCATTGTGGATTTATTCACTGGATTATGAGCAATTGAAAAAAGCTCTACATGTACCGTATATTTATATAAATATATACAGTTACATTATCACAAATGCATATACAGTATCTGTATCCAGAACATAGGTTAGCTGCAAGATGCTTGTAAACGGTCTTGAGTATTGTCATAATGACTGCTGAGTATTTTTTGTTCTCACTTTGATTTAAAAACGGCATTAGAATCAGCCGGGGTTAAAGTCCCTGATGCAAGGTCGTCTGTTCCTCAACCGTTCCTCAATCTTCAAACAATTGTGATGGCGGACCTCACTATTAAGGACTCCAGTGGGGGGGAACATGCCTTCCATAAGAAGACAGCAAGGAAGCTGGAAGGCTGTCATTTGGGTGGAGGCTCTTTTGGGGAGGTCTACAAGGCTACACATACAGTACATGGTGATGTAGCTGTGAAGCTTGCCAAACCTGGTAAAGAGTAAGTAAAAAGAATCGTTTAATGAAATATTGACACATAGAGGAAAAACAGTATATGATTTGAGTAAACTGCTGGAACGGCTTGCTTTCTCACAACTGACTGCATATTTACGAGATAATGAATTGTTTGATCCATGTCAATCTGCCTACTGGCCTGGTCATAGTGTGGAAACACTACTTGTCAACTTAACTGATACTTTTTTTAGAGAACTGGATTGCGATAATATTACTGCTCTTATTATGTTACATATGAGCTCAGCTTCCGATACAGTAGATTACTCTATCTTGACTCGAAGGCTGAAATCATAAGGTATCAAGGGTACCGTCCTTAATTGGTTTATATCATATCTCTCTGAACGATCTCAGTATGTAAAAATTGGTAATTCTACCTCTGGTAAAACTACTATGAAGTATGGTGTACCGCAGGGTTCGGTAGAAGGACCACTGCTCTTTTCTCTTTATATGCAACCAATCAGCAAGATATTTCACAAACATTGTATTAATGACCATTGTTACGCAGATGACATCCAAATTTATCTTTCTTTCAAACCTACAATGTCTTCACTGTCATCAGCTGTTTCAAAACTTGAAACATGTCTTGAAGAACTCAAATCCTTGCTAATATCTAATGGCCTTAAGCTGAATGATGATAAATCTGAGTTTTTATTATTAGGTTCAAAGCACATGTTACGGAAGGTTGACTATCAATTTCTCAATTTGCTCACTATCCTATATAGAGATCAAGTGAAGATGTACAAGAAGGAAGCTCGAAAGCACGAGAATTCCCTCATATGTGAGCATATTGTCTCCATCAAAGGGTTTGTGGAGTGTGAAGATGATGCATGTAACTGTGGCCTTATTGGTATCGTCATGAAATACATGGAGAATGGATCTCTTTGGGACTTCCGCACTACTAAATGGCTAAAGCACACCGACCTCTTGCCTCTGACCAACAGGATGGTCTATGAAATGTCGTCTGGAATGCATTTTCTCCACTCAAAAAATATCATTCACCGGGATCTCAAGCTGGAGAACGTCCTAGTAGATGGTGATCTTCATGTCAAGGTAACATTATTCACCTGTAATATATGCAGCGTTTCATGAAAGCATCATAAGTACTTAAGATATCCCATTAACACTTTTATCGTAATGTACACACATTTCAGTGGGATGACGGTGAACTTGTACTTATGACTGTTTCATGAAACAATGCCCTGCTATTTATTTCAATTTTGAAGGAAAAACTTTGGAGCACCATATAAGTTTGAGTATCTCATTTTTTTCGTCTGAGAAGATTGAAATAGAAAAAATCTGACAAACTGCTTTTTGAGGATTACGGTACTAAAAATATTTCTTGGCTGTTATGAACTGCATTCTATATAGATTAGCATGATATAATGTCTTTAGTTCCAAGCCTAATATTAATGAATCTTGTCTAGCTGCAAATTAAATTATCTTCATTGATTGTGATTCAGGTGCAGATGAGAAATAAATATTCTCAGATTGCTCACACGATCCCTACGAAATGAATTATCCAAACGTTTCACTTGATTATGACCTTGTGCTGACAAGGTTTCCATGAGGAACTAAGGGATAATGTCCTTGCCTGGCCCTTGTTCCTACATAGATTTGTCACAAAAACTACACAAAAGAATATTCAATTTATCTTCTTCTTTTTTAGATATTGATTTGTGAATTGAAACGTGCTTTATTCTTTTTTGAAAGATAAGCTAGTTTCATATCACACATCATAATGGAGCTTGCAGCTGAAGTTATTATGGGAAGATAGGATAGCATTTAAGATTCCCAAGAATTCTCCTTTATGAAATAAAAAAAAAGATCTCATGAACTTTCCTATCAAACAAGATATTTATTACCTCCACTGTTCGATACATATCAGTCTTGAATAGTGTGATATGGATTTGAAAGTGTTCTCTCTCTCTCTCTGCTGATGACATGTACAGATTGCAGATCTTGGCCTTGCAACCAATCTCCAAACTTCAATATGTGATAGGAGTTCGGGCACGCTCAGTCACAAGCCTCCAGAAGCTTTTAGAACAGACTTACCCAACTCAACTAAGGTTGTTACTCGGAAGTATGATGTCTACGGGTAAGAAAATATAATTCATATAAACAATCCTCAAAAGTCCATGAAATCAAGACACATGTCTACGGGGGCATTTTAAATCATGCTTTATTGTGAAGGAAAAGAGGGTGATTTTAAACGCATACTTTTAATTTGTCAAACCCGATTTCATAGTTCCCTAATTCTTTTAAGTCAGGATAACTATGTCTTTGTTAAACTCTGTATATGAAAATGATTCAACTTCATCAAGTTTTTCAGGACCAATTCAATAAAATGTAATACTTTATTTTGTATTTTTATGAATAATTAATTTCTTAAATGCTTAATAGTTACAGAAACATGAAGTAAACATGAAGAAAAGTGTTTTTCACTGTAATTAACTCAACTAATGAATAAAGTCCAGATATTAATACCTTTCTGTTCAATATCTGTTTTTAGTCTTTTTTGTATAAACTTGAGTGTAACAAATGTCCATGTTTTTTGTCATGCATTAACCCACAGCTTTGCGATGACTCTCTATGAACTTCTGACAGGTATTCACCCATACTTTGGTGAGTTTTTGCTTCCTGTTTTGATAGCATTTCTTAGATGTTGATGTTTCTTTTTTTACCTGACTGATACAAAAAGCGCAACTCGGTGACTTTAAATCCTCTCTGAGGGACATGGTAATGATGTTTAATGCCTTACCAAAGAGCACTAGTCAAGTGAATTCACATGGTTTAGAACCTGGGTCTTCCTATATAGTTACGAGATAACTGTTGACCACTGAGCCATCTCACATCCTCACATTTGCGTGAATATGTATTTAACTTGATTATAAATCAGCTTATGAATACAAAATGATGTTACACAGAGGCTTTATATAGCCTCAATGTGCTAATGCTCATAGTTTTTTGTTTGATTGCACTATCATTTGACTGTAAGTATTACTTATTCATTTGTATTGCTAATTCAATTAATTTCCCTGTATTATGTTCTTTAATTTGTTTGTATATCAGACAGAGAACCTGACATGGTGAAGTTCTTTAAAGTGAATAACCAACTTCCCAGTCTGGATGATGTTCCAGAAAACACTCCTGAAGCTCTGAAGAAAGTTATGACAGATTCATGGAGCTATGAAGCAAGTGATCGTCCAGATTTCAGAGGTTTGTTCATACTTGATTGACCTTAAAGGGAGTGTATTCTACTGATACTACTTCAGATTGACGTGTACTGTCATCTGCTGCTCACAATGTCCTGGTGCGTTGATTGACATGTCCCACAATGCATCACCATCTACATGACGTGCACGTGATGATGCTTGGGTACATGACCGGAAATCGCTCTATGCCTACGCCGTCACAGAAATATTGCGCAATTGAAAATACGTAGTGGTAGCGATGTCAGTAAAATACCCTGCCTTTATATCAGTGTTGGCCTTAAAAGTATAATCGTGAAAATAAAACTGCTAAGTTCTTTTTTGTTATAGATTATACATTGCCATGACTGTAGTAGGATACAGTCGTTTGTCATTTTTATTGTCATATAAAATGTATTAGAATATAACAATCTTGAGTGGAAATTCTATGAACAGAAAGGGGAAAAAGATGTGTTTTTAAAGCAGTAAGGCATTTTGTTATTTCTTTTTAGAGGGAGGTATATTGACAGTGAGATTGGTGAAAAGTATGTATTATCTTTGAAATCTCAGATAAGGACTATGTCCACCTATAAATAGTTGCATGAGGGTGATTAGGTTAACTCATTAAAGATGGTTGTTATCTGGGGGTAATTTATATTGAGGATAATATTATCCTAGGAGGTCATTTTCCATGTTGTACATATCCTGAGGGGTATCCCTTGGAAGTTGATTTCCATGTTGTAAATGTCCAGGGAAGTCTAAAAGGATAGAAGTTCTCTTATGGGTGTGTTTTCCAGGAGCAGTTGTCCTGATGATACAAAATATTTCCATTACAGTTGAGATTGAATTGCCCATTTGCTCTCAATTACAGGGTATGGTTAGTAACGAAATGAGTCCTGATAAGGTTTTGATTAGGTCTAGGTTTAAATTGATCTGCTTTATTGCTAACCATTCAAAAGTGTGTTGTTGTTCTTGTTTTTTCTAATCAGAAATTACAGATAGGGTAAAGAATCTTGGTATTGATCCAACTCATGCATCACTTGGACTCTATTTTGGAGAGGTTAGTTTATTTGTTATTATGTCCCTTTTTTCTTGTACTTTATGTCACTATTTTTTTTTTTAATCTCTCGCTTGGGTACAGGACCGGAAATCGCTCTTTGTACGCCGTTACCGAAAGATTGCGCAATTAAAAATACTTTACGGTAGTGGTAGAGATGTCAGTAAAATACACTGCCTTTATATAATAGTAATAATATTTAGCTTTTATATAGCGCTTAATACATGGTCTCTATGCGCTTTACAAATATACTATTACCCCGGTCATTGGTGCCGTGTCGGGATTCGAACCCTCGACCTCCGCATCTTCAATCAAGCGCAGTTATATTACAGTATTGACCTGAGTAACTTTGTTTTAGATTCTGAAACTAAATCCTGAATTTAGCTCATGCTGCAATGATAATTATAAACATTTAGGTCAGTCAGGAACCCTATGACTGTTACAAGCCGCTCGCCTATCTGATTTTCAAGATATTTATGATTGGAATTCGAAAACAAATTTTGCGTTATCTTAACGGTTTTCATAACACTGCAGTCTATTGGGAAAAATGAGTTTGGTAAAACCGGTCACTCAAAGATTTTTACTTCAGTTTTTGAGGCATTTCATGATCAGTTTGAAGCGCAATTTTGTTTAGGCTTCAATATTACACCATATCACAAACATTGATAACACGAAGGGCAGTACATTGTTAAACGATATGCCTCTAAAGTTTAAAAGTAGAATCGTGTAATTAAATTGGGGCGTTTCCAATACCTGTCTTTACCTTTAACACTGTCAAGTTTTTGTTTAAATTGTCGATTGCCATGACTGTAGCAGGATACAGAGATTTTTTAGATTTTTTATTGTATAATGAACCAAATGCGTATCCGGACACCTACCCCCTGGACATCCACCCCCGGAAAACCACCCCAGTCAACTTCCCTCTAGGACATCTACCCCCTAGAACGACTATCCCTAGGGCTACCACCCTCTAGGACGACTATCCCCTAGGACACCTACACCGGACAACTACCCTCCAGACAACTACCCCGCACAACTACCCCCTAGGACAATTACCCCCGGACAACTAACCCCAGACAACTAACCACTATGATAGTTGTCCTGGGGGTAGTTGTCCTAGAGGATGGTTGTCATAGGGGGTAGTTGTCTGGGGGTAGTTGTCCGGGGGTAGTGTCCGGGGGGTAGTTGTCCTAGAGGGTAGTTGTCTGGAGGGTAGTTGTCTGAGGGATAGTTGTCCCGGGGGGTAGTCGTCCTGAAGGGTGGTTGCCCTAGGGGGGTAGTTGTCCTAGGGGGTAGATATCCTAGGGGGTAGTTGACTGGGGGTGGTTATCCGGGGTTGGATGTCCAGGGGGTAGGTGTCCTGGAACCAATGAAATGTATTAGTATGTAACAATCTTGAAAGGAAATTACATGAACAGAAATGGGGGAAAAGGTGTTTATTTTAAGCAGTGAGGCATTCTGGTTTTTCTTTTTAAAGGGAGGAATATTGACAGTGAGATTGTGGAAAAGTTGATTTTACCTTTAAAATCTCAGATAAGGACCAAATCGAATGTCCACCTATAGATAGTTGCTTAAAGGGTGATTAGGATAACTCATTAAATATGGTTGTTATCGGAGGGTAATTTATATTGAGGATAATTATCCTAGGAGGTCATTTTCCATGTTGTACATATCCTGAGGGGTATCATACCTAGGAAGTAGATTTCCATGTTGTAAATGTCCAGGGAAGTCTAAAAGGATAGTAGTTCTCTAATATGGGTGTGTTTTCCAGGAGCAGTTGTCCTTATCATGTAAAATACTTCCCTTACAGTTGAGCTTGAATTGCCCATTTGCTCTCAACTACAGGGTATGGTTAGTAAAAAATGATTCCTGATAAGGTTTTGATTAGGTCTAGGTTCAAATTGATGTGCTTTATTGCTAATCATTCAAAAGTGTGTTGTTCTTCTTATATTATTTTTAAATCAGAAAGTACAGATAGGGTAGAGATACCTGGTATTGATCCAACTCATGACTCACTTGGACTCTATTTCGGAAAGGTTAGTTTGTTAGTTATTGTGTCACTATTTTTTTTAGGTGAACCTTATGTGAAGCAAAGTTAATATTTACGATTTATTCGAGGTCAATCTAAGAATATTAAGTAATCATTATCTGATGTAATGTTTTGCAGCTAATACTAAATGCATGTAAATGTGTGTGAATAACAAAATACATTGAGAAAAAAGGAAATCTGAATATTATTTCCACTGAACATCAACGATTTTTTTTTTACATAGTAGGCCTATTGCCGAACTGTTCCTTCTTACTTTAGATTTTCTTTATATCCGTGTGCACTCGTAGGATTTAAAATATTGTGTCATCCAGTGGCTTGTGCAAATACAAGAATGTTTTCATTCACAAATTTGTATCACACATTGCTTTTTTCAATTTGGAGATGTAGCTACAGTGTTATTATTTTATTAGATATTTTTTATTTTATCTCAAAATTTCAATTATACAGCGAAGGTCTTGGAAGGAAGAACGAAATACAGACAATAAACGAAGACTTTTGTCGAAAACTAACAAACAAGTTGATTTCTCGATAGTAGTTGCGATCTTGTGTTGTCTAGTATTCATACATTATCGTATAGTATTACCATACTTAGTTGCCGTTGTTATATACATGTATCTTATATAATTATGTTAGCTGTATGCGAATTTTAAATATGAATTTGATTCTTTTTCATATCTTCCTAACATGAACATAGTAATAAAATAACAAAACGCTGTATACTATTCGCGTTCAGAATACAAATATGTATCAAAGTCAAAGTGTATTATGGTGCAAAAACAAAGGAATATTTCGCAAATCTAGTATCGTTTACAAAATATTTTAAATGTAATTTTTTTGTGACCGAATTGTACATAGACTAGCCTATACTGATTTGAGAGAGGGTTGATAATATGTAGCAGTAATCATAATTCACGCTTAAGTTTAAAAGGAGGGTTCTAAGTTTGCTTCTATTTTGATTATCTACATTGTATTAACACGCCTAGTGAGCATTACGGTAGATTTACAACTGTCAATAGTTGTCTATCTAACAACGTTTACACGTAGACATATTTGGAAATCAGAATATATTGACTGTGAAAACAAATGATCAATACAGTGCCTTATTCACACAGTATTGTAAATATCTAATCCTGTGACAGAATTGTACATTTTCCATGTAGACTGTTCTAAAATTGCCTGGAAAGAAGATATGTTAGTTTTAGTCAAATAATTATTTAATTTTAAAGATTTTTTTCTGTTTACGTTTTCACTTCATTTATGTACCTGTTTATAATTTCTATGGGCCTTTGTATTTACAGATTATTTTGATGACAAACCGATAATGTGTTTATTCTGTATTCATAATTCCTAATGTGTGCTGCGTTCACAGATACCGAATATTGAAAAACTATAATTAAAAATGTGCATTTTCTTTATATGTTTAAAAGTGATTTGTTAATGCCTGGGAACATATATTTCAATGTAATATTCAATTATTATTCATTACATTGTTAAACGCAGAAACAAATTTAAACAAACAAAGAAATTGATTTTTCGAAAAAAGTTGCGACCTTGATTTGTCTAGTATTCATACTTTATCTAATATTCCTACCATACAATTGCTATTGTTATATACATGCGTCTTATGAATGTTAGCAGTATGCGAATTCTGAATAGGAATGTATTCATTATCATTTTTCTACCCTGTACATACCCTTCGTGTTCAGAGTACAAATGTGTATGAAAGTCAAAATTTATTTTAGTGTGAAAACAAAGAATTATTTTCATACATTTAGTATCGTTCACAAAATATGTTAAATGTAATTTTCTTTTGACTGAATTAAACATAGACTATTCTGATTTGAGAGAGGGGTGATAATATTTTGATTATCTACATTATATAAACACGCCTAGTAAGCATTGTTGTAGATTTGCAACTCTTAATAGGGGCCTACCTATAGCTACATTATAAGCAGGCCCATTTGGATATCAAAATGTATTTGACTGTGAAACCAAACGATCAATACAGTGCCTCATTCACATAGTATTTTAAATGTCTTATCTTGTGACAGAATTGTACATGGACGTTGTAGACTATTCTAAAATGGTGTTAACATGATAATGAGTTTTAGTCACATTATTATTCAGTTTTAAAGGTTATTATTTTAGTTTGAAAGATTAGTTTTTTATAGTTTGTATAGGACTATATGTTTACGGATTAATTTTATGACAAACAGGTGATGTGTTTTTTTTGTATCCATAATTTCGTAATGCTATCTTTCTATCCATATCTAACATAATTATGTACAGCGCGAGTAACAGCAAATAAACAAAGATTCAATTCTATAAATAATATGACCGCAAATATTTCCGAAATTTCAACTCAGACGGAGTTTCAATATCCTATTGTATGTCTAATGGAAATCATGTTGACTTGATACTTCATTGTCATGCTCGCACTGTACTTCATTGTCATGTTCGCACATTTCAATAGGTGACGCACAACGCTATTGAAATTGCCTTGGGTTAATATTTCTTAAGTAGTTGCTATCGTATTAACATTGAATCCTTTTTGCCTCTGTACTACATGAGCGGAACCCGGGATTTCAGTTGATAACGTAGTGTGCTTCCCATTGTTTTCTGCTGGCTGTGTTTCTTTCTTTTTATTTACAATTATTTTAAATTGTACCTTAATTATACGAATCGCCTGTAAATATTGTAGTTATATTTGATTTATTATAATAACAAAAATATATTATTACAAAAGAAATATTCATGCAATCAAAATATAATTAGAGACTTAGTCGGTTATGCACAAGTTGCAGTCTGCCATCTTTTTATTTTTATTTTGACACCGTGTTCTATACAATCACAAAGATAACTGAACATTAGCAACAATGGTTGTATTAATTTTGTATCAACATTATTATTATTCATATCATGATAGTTATGTTATGCGTGTAGATTCCCTAATTAAAAAAGAGGGGCCTACCTAGCAACGCTGAAAACAAAGAATAATTTCTTTGAATACAGTTCCTCATTTGTAAATTATTGTAAATTGTCTTTCTTTCATAATTGTACATAGACTGTTCTAAAATGGCGTAGAAGAAAAATAAGTCAAACCTATAACATGTATTTCGCCTTTAAATCATAAATTCATTTGTTGGTATCTTTTATTCAATCGTTTAAATTGTAGATAGTCATACAAGTAATTGTAATCCTTGTCTATTTCTAATTACCCATTTATTTACAAACAGGTGATGGGTTTATAATTCACAATGTTATGGTCTCATTTTTTTCCTGTGTATTTGCGACATGTCCGATCAGCAATGCTATATACTTGAACATCAAAGTTTTATAAAGTGTTAACAACAAAAAATAATCAATTAGTTTATTTCACAAATCGTTGTATTTTGTTCGAAATTGTACATTTTAGATTATTCTGAACAAAAAAGGGCGAGAGCATTTACTCAGAATTGTTATTTCAAATTTTTTTTTAAAGCGCGTTTTAAACCTGTTTTTATTTTTTTCTTCAAGCGTCGACATATATATGGTTTAAACAAGTATTTGTATTTTCTACTTATCAGTATGATGCTAACAGGTGGTGGGTTAGTTCCCTACTTATACTTTGGGATTACAAGGTGTACATTCATATTCATATCCAATTCACAATGCTTTACATCTTAAAGTTACTATGTCCCATTTGCAGGCCAAAAAAAATGAAAAGGTTAAGTTCCAACGGCATTTGAAAGATAATACTAATTTTGAACTTCTCTTAAAAAGGGGGGGGGGGCTTGAAAATGTCTTTAAGTGGGAAAATAACGACTATTAGTTGTGGAATCGACTTAAGTGCTACCAAGTCAGTAAGTAATAGTCTGATTGTCAGACCATTGTACCGAATGGTCGTACCTTTTGTGCTGCGCAACGATTCAATCAGTTTAATTTTGGCCATTACAAGAAGTGGGTTATTGATGTAGACAAATGCTCATGTACCCTTTACCAAAGAAGAAAAAGAGCCAGTCAGTCACTCAATAGTGTCTGACAGTGAAGTCCAGCAGGTAAACGGGTTTCCTTGCATAATTTGAATATTAGGACACTGCTAACGTTCACAGATAGGACATACATGACATATATTTATAATTCCTGCAAAGTTCTACATAATTTGAAGCTGGCTGCAAAAGGGACATAGTATCTTTAATGTATGAATTCCTAAAAGCGTACATAATTATATAGATAATTTCATGGAAGTCAAGATTCGAAATGATGTGCACACATTTTCTTAAAGAAAAGCTTTGTGAAATTATGCCTTTGTGAATATTTTGTATACATAGACTGTAAAATGGTGTGAGTTTAATAAGAATAATCATCCTGTAAAGAAATATACAGTGAACATCTAAATCATTCAAACCCTTACCGATTTTTGTATTGGGTTTAAAACTCACCCGATGCTCAATGCATATTGTTAAGTTTCAATGTTCTTTTTACACAATGCATGCAAAACGAATAATGACACTGTGCCACATTGTATGTACACTGTCGCTCATATAGTTGGAATATTTTTTTTTACCCCAATCTATTGAATTATTTGGACAATTATTTATTCCTAATAGATCTAGATAATAGTAAACATTCTCAGATTGTATTGAATAATAATATGCCAGTGTTTGTTTGACATGACTGCTAAATCATGTGTATGCTACTATGCCTATCAACTAAGGGACCTACGTCCTTAAGTCATAAATGACAGTAATGAGGATTAATGCCCCACAAAAGGGCACTAATATAGCACATCGACACGGTTTTGATCCTGGGGCCTCACAGTTACGAGGCCATTGCTTGGCCACTGAACCATGACTGTACGCAGCGGGGGTTAGGGTAGGGGGCAGTTCTCACAAATATACAAAAAACAAAGAAAATGCAATACATTTTCAAAAATAATCCATTGCATTTTACCCCGGTCCCCAACATAAACAAATTCTCTGTGCAACCGTGCATTATGGCTCAAGGCATGGGCACACAGAAGATATCTAGATCTATTAGGAATAAATCATGGTCAAAATAATTCCATAAATTGGGGTGGGAAAAAAATCCAACTATATGAGCGACAGTTTACTATGTCACCATAAAGTTTGGTGATCTATAAATGTAAGTTAACATTTAATATTTATTTAATCTTAAGTATAGTGAATATTAATTTAAATTATTTGTATGCGCCTTGAGCATCTCTAGAGGTGGATATGTTGCGCTTTATAAATATTGTTATTATTATTATTATTATTGTTACAGTATGCAAACAAAATTATTTGCCCCGATTTATGTTCCTGACAATTTCACGAACACAAATCTAAAAAGTCTTATTCAAATCCAATGCGCAATGCTATAAATTATCTCTAAACGTTTTGTAACAAATTTAGATCATAAAGTAGTTGATGTATTCAATAATGTGAAGTACGCATACATACACAGGTCATTATTATATCCGTATAGAGTGTTGCTTTGTTGAACATATCAAACTCTTTAGCCCTTGATTAATTTCAAGACTTTGTTTTTCGGCCTTGCCTGCGCTTCCTTCATTAAGTTGTAACTATTCGTCGTCGAGCAAGTCTTGCATAAGTCCAGGGTCTAGTTTGTCCAGCAAGCTTCTTCTTTTTTCCCCTTTAACAAAAACTCTACACCAATGTCTTATGCAACGGCAAGGACATACGCGCAATCGCGCCTGGCCGACCGGCAGACCCTCAGCTTGAGGTCAGACTCTGTCCGCAGCTCAAGGTCAGACTCTGCCTCAGCTCGAGGTCAGGTTGTATTCTTAATCGGAGGGCAGCCTGATCGAAATCATTTATAGCTCCTAGAATAATTCAGGGCAAGGATAATTCATTCATAAAAAACCTTGAAATATCAGCCCACTTACGAATTGAAAAGCCCGCCAAATTATAAATTATTTGTTCCCAATTCAAATGCTGAGCATGCGTTAATTCAGGTTCAATAATTTAGCCAATGGGAAGCGTCCACCTCAATGAATGTTTACTCTAACTAAATGAGAGAGTACTTTTGGTGGGCTGATATTTCAAGGGTTTTTTATGAATCAATTATCCTTGCCCTGAATGTTTCTAAACAAATAATTATGATTATCGGCAGCAGCATCACTTTGCCCCTAAAATAGTGAGAATATGTCTAATTTAAGACAAGGACTAAGAACACGACTTGCTGTAACATTATCACCTTCAAAGATTGAGCTGCCTTTCTTCCTAAAATAAAAATGTATGAATGGAACTGAATGTTATTGACTCATCTTTTCTCTTACCAGTATTATGTGAACACCCATGGTCTTGTGTGGTTGATATTCGAGGGAGACTAGAGCCACGTGCAACATTAGAGAGCAAACATTGAGAGAGACTGAGTGTTTACATGTAGTGACAAGGGCAGTGAGAACATGTCCGTAACCCTAACCCTAACTCTAACCTTCATAAAGCGTACATAATTATGAATCGAGGATTGATATGGTGTGAAAACAAATCATTTTTATACAAAAAAGCATTGTGAAAGTATTCCGTGGTGAGTGCAGTATTACATAGACTGTTCCCAAATGGCGTCGGTTTATTCAGAATTATTATCCTTTAAAATAACACATAATATATACGGGGGTATATTTATAGTGCGTCCCACAAAAATGAAACCCGCAAATAAACGGCTATTGTAAGCAAAGTATGAGCTGTATAGGAACAGCTTCTTGCCTTTCATCTGTCAAATTCTTGTAATTGATACTGTGATTATATTAACCAACATGTTACACGAAGCAACATTTGCAAATACCATGTCAATGTCCGTTTTTATGCCAGATTTGGGTAAAGTTGGTATCGCGTGTGAACATGACAGATTTCCATTGTGTGGCGATGTGCATGTTAATTGAGCAATACCCATTTCTGGGATGGCAGGGGTATACACACTTAGTTTTCCTCAAAATCACTTAGGCCTACTAACTTTATAAAGAAATGAAAAAGGGTCCCTTTTGTCATTGAAAAGGGTGCCCATCCGAGAGAGGAAATTATATTCCGATAGAATGCCTTGCTCTTCTGAAAAAGTTCTTAGAAAGCAGAAAAATCAGGAAAACAGACATGTAAAAATTGGAATAAAATCGGACAAAAACTAACAAACATTTGACTTGTGGAAAGTTGAAATCAGTATACGTATCTCAACTTCAACTTTTCTGAAATGGTAATGTCTCTGTAATGCAGTGCCAGACAATTTTCACATTTATTCCAAAACATAAACTTACTGAAATATAGATTCATCTCTCAAAATGTATGACTCGGGATGGTCTTTTTCCTTTAAGAGGACTTATCATAATATACGATCTATAAGAGGCCTATATCTTCAGCAGTGACCCAAGGGAGACGATAATTGAAACAAAAGATAAATTAATGATATTTGTGTACACAACTAACGGGAGTATTGTTAATACACTGACAACATTGCCTATTTGAGAATCGCATAGCTACACTGATCTCATATTTCAAACATTCATAACTCTCCTATTATTAAGCTTATTGATTCTAACTTTCGCCGTTCTGTTTTTCTTATTTAGTTTCGCTTTCATACAAATGGACTAGTTATAAAGATAGAAATGCCCTAAATAACCGTATGGATATGACCATCAGAGAGGGAAAATAATATTCCGATAGAATGCCTTGCTCTTCTGAAAAAGTTCCATTTTTGAAAAATGCAGAAATAATTATTCATTACAATGAATTCCATCATTTTTTAAAGAAACTTATGTGAACTATCACTCATTGGGTTTTATAGTTTTCATTTTATTAAGGTATTACTTGCATGTGATTTTAACATTTGCAGGGCTTTTTTCCCTCCAAAATCTGGCTCAAATTGATTTGTACATGCCATGTTCAATACAATGGTGCTCAGTAAAGCGTGCTATGGAATGCTGTGATAAATATATCACATAAAAGCACCCCGGCCCTTAAATACGTCACTGATGTCTTTTTAGTGTTCATGCATAATGATGAAAATATTTTTATTTACATGCTTTTCAATTCGTCCACAAAAGCTCTCCTAGGTTAAAGTTCAGACCACAAACCAGACAATTGACTTCATTTCTTTCGATTTCTTTCTTCTCTTCCATCAATAGATAGTAGTGCCAGAATTGATTACACTGGGTATTACTTCAGCGGAGCAGTAAACTCCCACATTTGGGCAATTTACAAAGAGAAAGCAAATTTGAACTCACGGTGGGGGTCACAAGGTTTATAATTTTCATGTCAATCTGACATATTAAGTGTCGTCATTAAATTAATTTTAAGCGCAAGAGGGCGTCCTTATTGTATTGTCTATGAATATAAATCAAACCTCCACAGTAAAGAACTTTCAGAGAAAGTAGAAAAATCAGGGAAGCAGACAAGTAAAAATTTGAGTAAAATCGGTCGAAAACTAACAAATATTTGACTTTTGGAAAGTTGTAATCAGTAAACATATCTGAACTTAAATTTTTCTGAATTGGTAATGTCTCTGTTATGCAGTGCCAGACAATTTTCTCATTATTCCAAAACACATAATTACTGAAATATAGATTTATCTCTCAAAATGTATGACTTGGGATGGTCTTTTTCGTTTAAGTGGACCTATCATAATATACGATCTATAAGAGGCCTATATCTTGAGTAGAGACCCAAGGGAAACGACAATTAGAACACAAGAGAAATTAATGATATTTGTGTACACGACTAACGGGAGTATTGTTAGTCCACTGACAACATTGCCTATTTGAGAATTGCATAGCTACACTGATCTCATTTTTCAAACATTCATAACTCTCCTATTATTAAGCTGATTGATTGTAACTTTCGCCATTCTGTTTTTCTTATTTTGTTTCGCTTTCATACAAATGGACTAGTTATAAAAAAAGGAATGCCCTAATTAACCGTATGCATATGACCATTCGAGAGGGGAAGTTATATTCCGATAGGATGCCTTGCTCTTCTGAAAGTGTTCCATTTTTGAAAAATGCAGAAATCTTTATTCATTACAATGAATTCCATCATTATTAAGAGAAGCGTATGAGAACTACCACTCGTTGGGTTTCATAGTTTTCATTTTATTAAGGTATTACTTGCATATGATTTTAACATTTGCAGGGTTTTTTTTCTCCAAAATCTCGCTCAAATGGAAATGTCATGCCATGTTCAATACAATGGTGCTCCGTAAAGCGTGCTATGGAATGCTGTGATAAATATATCACGTGATAGAACCCGGGCCCCTCGATACGTTACTGATGTCTTTTTAGTGTTCATGCATAACGAATATATATTTTTCTTTGCATGCTTTTCAATTCGTCCACAAAAGCTCTCCTAGGTTAAAGTTCAGACCACAAACCAGACAATTGACTTCATTTCTTTCGATTTCTTTCTTCTCTTCCATCAATAGATAGTAGTGCCAGAATTGATTACACTGGATATTACTTCAGCAGAGCAGTAAACTCCCACATTTGGGCAATTTACAAAGAGAAAGCAAATTTCATCTCACTGTGGGGGTCACAAGGTTTATAGTTTTCATGTCAATCTGACATATTAAGTGTCGTCATTAAATTAATTTTAAGCGCAAGAGGGCGTCCTTATTGTATTGTCTATGAATTTAAATCCAACCTTCATAGTAAAGAATCTTCATAGAAAGTAGAAAAATCGGGGAAGCAGACAAGTAAAAAAATTGGAATAAAATCGGACAAAAACTAACAAAGATTTGACTTTTGGAAAGTTGTAATCAGTATACGTATCTGAGCTTCATATTGTCTGAAATGGTAATGTCTCTGCTATGCAGTGCCAGACATTTTTCTCATTTATTCCAAAATGCAAAATTACTGCAATTTAAATTCATCTTTAAAAATGTATGACTCGGGATGGTCTTTTCCCTTTAAAAGGACATATCATAATATACGATCTATAAGAGGCCTATATCTTGAGCAAAGACCCAAGGAAGACGACAATTAGAACAAAAGAGAAATTAACGATATTTGTGTACACGACTAACGGGAGTATTGTTAATCCACTGACAACATTGCCAATTTCAGAATCGCATAGCTACACTGATCTCATATTTCAAACATTCATAACTCTCCTATTATTAAGCTGATTGATTGTAACTTTCGCCATTCTGTTTTTCTTGTTTTGTTTCGCTTTCATACAAATGGACTAGTTATACAAATAGAAATGCCCTAATTAATCGTATGCATATGACCATTTGAGAGAGGAAGTTATATTCCGATAGGATGCCTTGCTCTTCTGAAAGTGTTCCATTTTTGAAAAATGCAGAAATCTTTATTCATTACAATGAATTCCATCATTATTTAGAGAAGCGTATGAGAACTATCACTAATTGGGTTTCATGTTTTCATTTTATTAAGGTATTAATTGCATGGGCTTTTTTTCTCCAAAATCTCGTTCAAATGGAATTGTTCATGCCATGTTTAATACAATGGTGCTCCGTAAAGCGTGCTATGGAATGCTGTGCTAAATATATCACGTGAAAGAACCCCGGCCCCTCTATAAGTCACTGATGTCTTTCTAGTGTTCATGCATAACGATGAAAATATTTTTCTTTACATGCTTTTCAAATCGTCCACAAAAGCTCTCCTAGGTTAAAGTTCAGACCACAAACCAGACAATTGACTTTATTTCTTTCTTCTCTTCCATCATGAAATAGAAATCCAACCTTCATAGTAAAGAACTTTCATAGAAAGCAGAAAAATCAGGGAAGCACACAACTAAAAATTTGAATAAAATCGGTCGAAATCTAACAAATATTTGACTTTTGGAAAGTTGTAATCAGTAAAGATATCTGAACTTAAATTTTTCTGAATTGGTAATGTCTCTGTTATGCAGTGCCAGACAATTTTCTCATTATTCCAAAACACATAATTACTGAAATATAGATTTATCTCTCAAAATGTATGACTCGGGATGGTCTTTTTCCTTTAAGAGGACCTATCATAATATACGATCTATAAGAGGCCTATATCTTGAGTAGAGACCCAAGGGAGACGACAATTAGAACAAAAGAGAAATTAATGATATTTGTGTACACAACTAACGGGAGTATTGTTAATCCACTGACAACATTGCCAATTTCAGAATCGCATAGCTACACTGATCTCATATTTCAAACATTCATAACTCTCCTATTATTAAGCCGATTGATTGTAACTTTCGCCATTCTGTTTTTCTTATTTTGTTTCGCTTTCATACAAATGGACTAGTTATACAAATAGAAATGCCCTAATTAATCGTATGCATTTGACCATTTGAGAGGGGAAGTTATATTCCGATAGGATGCCTTGCTCTTTTGAAAGTGTTCCATTTTTGAAAAATGCAGAAATCTTTATTCATTACAATGAATTCCATCATTATTTAGAGAAGCGTATGAGAACTATCACTCATTGGGTTTCATAGTTTTCATTTTATTAAGGTATTAATTGCATGGGCTTTTTTTCTCCAAAATCTCGTTCAAATGGAATTGTTCATGCCATGTTTAATACAATGGTGCTCCGTAAAGCGTGCTATGGAATGCTGTGCTAAATATATCACGTGAAAGAACCCCGGCCCCTCTATAAGTCACTGATGTCTTTCTAGTGTTCATGCATAACGATGAAAATATTTTTCTTTACATGCTTTTCAAATCGTCCACAAAAGCTCTCCTAGGTTAAAGTTCAGACCACAAACCAGACAATTGACTTTATTTCTTTCGATTTCTTTCTTCTCTTCCATCATGAAATAGAAATCCAACCTTCATAGTAAAGAACTTTCATAGAAAGCAGAAAAATCAGGGAAGCACACAACTAAAAATTTGAATAAAATCGGTCGAAATCTAACAAATATTTGACTTTTGGAAAGTTGTAATCAGTAAAGATATCTGAACTTAAATTTTTCTGAATTGGTAATGTCTCTGTTATGCAGTGCCAGACAATTTTCTCATTATTCCAAAACACATAATTACTGAAATATAGATTTATCTCTCAAAATGTATGACTCGGGATGGTCTTTTTCCTTTAAGAGGACCTATCATAATATACGATCTATAAGAGGCCTATATCTTGAGTAGAGACCCAAGGGAGACGACAATTAGAACAAAAGAGAAATTAATGATATTTGTGTACACAACTAACGGGAGTATTGTTAATCCACTGACAACATTGCCAATTTCAGAATCGCATAGCTACACTGATCTCATATTTCAAACATTCATAACTCTCCTATTATTAAGCTGATTGATTGTAACTTTCGCCATTCTGTTTTTCTTATTTTGTTTCGCTTTCATACAAATGGACTAGTTATACAAATAGAAATGCCCTAATTAATCGTATGCATTTGACCATTTGAGAGGGGAAGTTATATTCCGATAGGATGCCTTGCTCTTCTGAAAGTGTTCCATTTTTGAAAAATGCAGAAATCTTTATTCATTACAATGAATTCCATCATTATTTAGAGAAGCGTATGAGAACTACCACTCATTGGGTTTCATAGTTTTCATTTTATTAAGGTATTAATTGCATGGGCTTTTTTTCTCCAAAATCTCGTTCAAATGGAATTGTTCATGCCATGTTTAATACAATGGTGCACCGTAAAGCGTGCTATGGAATGCTGTGCTAAATATATCACGTGATAGAACCCGGGCCCCTCGATACGTCACTGATGTCTTTTTAGTGTTCATGCATAACGAATAAATATTCTTCTTTGCATGCTTTTCAATTCGTACACAAAAGCTCTCCTAGGTTAAAGTTCAGACCACAAACCAGACAAATGACTTCATTTCTTTCGATTTCTTTCTTCTCTTCCATCAATAGATAGTAGTGCCAGAATTGATTACACTGTATATTACTTCAGCAGAGCAGTAAACTCCCACATTTGGGCAATTTACAAAGAGAAAGCAAATTTCATCTCACTGTGAGGGTCACAAGGTTTATAATTTTCATGTCAATCTGACATATTAAGTGTCGTCATTAAATTAATTTTAAGCGCAAGAGGGCGTCTTTATTGTATTGTCCATGAAATAGAAATCCAACCTTCATAGTAAAGAACTTTCATAGAAAGCAGAAAAATCAGGGAAGCACACAAGTAAAAATTTGAATAAAATCGGTCGAAATCTAACAAATATTTGACTTTTGGAAAGTTGTAATCAGTAAACATATCTGAACTTAATTTTTTCTGAATTGGTAATGTCTCTGTTATGCAGTGCCAGACAATTTTCTCATTATTCCAAAACACATAATTACTGAAATATAGATTTATCTCTCAAAATGTATGACTTGGGATGGTCTTTTTCCTTTAAGTGGACCGATCATAATATACGATCTATAAGAGGCCTATATCTTGAGTAGAGACCCAAGGGAGACGACAATTAGAACAAAAGAGAAATTAATGATATTTGTGTACACGACTAACAGGAGTAATAATCCACTGACAACATTGCCAATTTGAGAATCGCATAGCTACACTGATCTCATATTTCGGACATTTATTACTCTCCTATTATTAATTAGCTGATTGATTGTAAATTTCGCCATTCTTTTTTTCTCATTTTGTTTCGCTTTCATACAAATGGACTAGTTATAAAGATAGAAATGCCTTCATTAATCGTATGCATATGACCATTCGAGAGGGGAAATTATATTCCGGTAGGATGCCTTGCTGTTCTGAAAAAGATCAATTTTTGAAAAATCCAAAAATCTTTATTCATTACAATGAATTCCATCATTACTTAGAGAAGCGTATGAGAACTACCACTCATTGGGTTTTATAGTTTTCATT
Organism: Strongylocentrotus droebachiensis; assembly: GCA_035222895.1. Taxonomy (NCBI): domain Eukaryota; kingdom Metazoa; phylum Echinodermata; class Echinoidea; order Camarodonta; family Strongylocentrotidae; genus Strongylocentrotus; species Strongylocentrotus droebachiensis. Next base: position 147,134 of record JAVYIG010002973.1, on the reverse strand, counting down.
TTATTAAGGTATTACTTGCATGTGATTTTAACATTTGCAGGGCTTTTTTTCTCCAAAATCTCGCTCAAATGGAATTGTTCATGCCATGTTCAGTACAATGGTGCTCCGTAAAGCGTGCTATGGAATGCTGTGCTAAATATATCACGTGATAGAACCCCGGCCCCTCGATAGGTCACTGATGTCTTTTTAGTGTTCATGCATAACGAATAAATATTTTTCTTTGCATGCTTTTCAATTCGTCCACAAAAGCTCTCCTAGGTTAAAGTTCAAACCACAAACCAGACAATTGACTTTATTTCTTTCGATTTCTTTCTTCTCTTCCATCAATAGATAGTAGTGCCAGAATTGATTACACTGGGTATAACTTCAGCGGAGCAGTAAACTCCCACATTTGGGCAATTTACAAAGAGAAAGCAAATTTCATCTCACTGTGGGGGTCACAAGGTTTATAATTTCCATGTCAATCTGACATATTAAGTGTCGTCATTAAATTAATTTGAAGCGCAAGAGGGCGTCCTTATTGTATTGTCTATGAATTTAAATCCAACCTTCATAGTAAAGAACTTTCAGAGAAAGAAGAACAATCAGGGAAGCAGACAAGTAAAAATTGGAATAAAATCGGACAAAAACTAACAAAGATTTGACTTTTGGAAAGTTGTAATCAGTATACGTATCTGAACTTAAATTTTTCTGAATTAGTAATGTCTCTGTTATGCAGTGCCAGACAATTTTCTCATTATTCCAAAACACATAATTACTGAAATATAGATTTATCTCTCAAAATGTATGACTCGGGATGGTCTTTTTCCTTTGAGTGGACCTATCATAATATACGATCTATAAGAGGCCTATATCTTGAGTAGAGACCCAAGGGAGACGACAATTAGAACAAAAGAGAAATTAACGATATTTGTGTACACGACTAACGGGAGTATTGTTAATCCACTGACAACATTGCCAATTTCAGAATCGCATAGCTACACTGATCTCATATTTCAAACATTCATAACTCTCCTATTAGTAAGCTGATTGATTGTAACTTTCGCCATTCTGTTTTTCTTATTTTGTTTCGCTTTCATACAAATGGACTAGTTATACAAATAGAAATGCCCTAATTAATCGTATGCATATGACCATTTGAGAGGGGAAGTTATATTCCGATAGGATGCCTTGCTCTTCTGAAAGTGTTCCATTTTTGAAAAATGCAGAAATCTTTATTCATTACAATGAATTCCATAATTATTTAGAGAAGCGTATGAGAACTATCACTCATTGGGTTTCATAGTTTTCATTTTATTAAGGTATTAATTGCATGGGCTTTTTTTCTCCAAAATCTCGTTCAAATGGAATTGTTCATGCCATGTTTAATACAATGGTGCTCCGTAAAGCGTGCTATGGAATGCTGTGCTAAATATATCACGTGAAAGAACCCCGGCCCCTCGATAAGTCACTGATGTCTTTCTAGTGTTCATGCATAACGATGAAAATATTTTTCTTTACATGCTTTTCAATTCGTCCACAAAAGCTCTCCTAGGTTAAAGTTCAGACCACAAACCAGACAATTGACTTTATTTCTTTCGATTTCTTTCTTCTCTTCCATCAAAAGATAGTAGTGCCAGAATTGATTACACTGGGTATTACTTCAGCGGAGCAGTAAACTCCCACATTTGGGCAATTTACAAAGAGAAAGCAAATTTGATCTCACTGTGGGGGTCACAAGGTTCATAATTTTCATGTCAATCTGACATATTAAGTGTCGTCACTAAATTAATTTTAAGCGCAAGAGGGCGTCCTTATTGTATTGTCTATGAATATCAATCCAACCTCCATAGTAAAGAACTTTCAGAGAAAGTAGAAAAATCAAGGAAGCAGACAAGTAAAATTTGGAATAAAATCGGACAAAAACTAACAAATATTTGACTTTTGGAAAGTTGTAATCAGTATACGTATCTGAACTTAAATTTTTCTGAATTGGTAATGTTTCTGTTATGCAGTGCCAGACAATTTTTTCATTATTCCAAAACACAAAATTACTGAAATTTAAATTCATCTCTCAACATGTATGACTCGGGATGGTCTTTTCCCTCTAAAAGGACCTATCATAATATACGATCTATAAGAGGCCTATATCTTGAGCAAAGACCCAAGGGAGACGACAATTAGAACAAAAGAGAAATTAATGATATTTGTGTACACGACTAACGGGAGTATTGTTAATCCACTGACAACATTGCCAATTTGAGAAATGCATAGCTACACTGATCTCATTTTTCAAACATTCATAATTCTCCTATTATTAAGCTTATTGTTTGTAAATTTCGCAATTCTGTTTTTCTTATTTTGTGTCGCTTTCATACAAATGGACTAGTTACAAAGATAGGAATGCCCTAATTAACCGTATGCATATGGCCATCCTAGAGAGGAAATTTTATTCCGATAGAACGCCTTGCTCTTCTGAAAATGTTTCATTTTTGAAAAATGCAGAAATCTTTATTAATTACTATGAATTCTATCATTACTTAAAGAAACGTTTGAGAACTATCGCTCGTTGGGTTTTATAGTTTTCCTTTTATTAAGGTATTACTTGCATAAGCTTTTTTTCTCCAAAATCTGGCTCAAATGGATTTGTACATGCCGTGTTCAAAACAATGGTGCTCAGTAAAGCGTGCTATGGAATGCTGTCCTTATCGTATTTTCCATGAAATAGAATTCCAACCTTCATAGTAAAGAACTTTCAGAGAAAGCAGAAAAATCAGGGTAGCAGACAAGTAAAAATTTGAATAAAATCGGTCGAAAACTAACAAATATTTGACTTTTGGAAAGTTGTAATCAGTAAAGATATCTGAACTTAAATTTTTCTGAATTGGTAATGTCTCAGTTATGCAGTGCCAGACAATTTTCTCATTATTCCAAAACACATAATTACTGAAATATAGATTTATCTCTCAAAATGTATGACTCGGGATGGTCTTTTTCCTTTAAGAGGACCTATCATAATATACGATCTATAAGAGGCCTATATCTTAAGTAGAGACCCAAGGGAAACGACAATTAGAACAAAAGAGAAATTAATGATATTTGTGTACACGACTAACGGGAGTATTGTTAATCCACTGACAACATTGCCAATTTCAGAAACGCATAGCTACACTGATCTCATATTTCAAACATTCATAACTCTTCTATTATTAAGCTTATTGATTCTAACTTTCGCCGTTCTGTTTTTCTTATTTAGTTTCGCTTTCATACAAATGGACTAGTTATAAAGATAGAAATGCCCTAATTAACCGTATGCATATGACCTTTCGAGAGGGGAAATTATATTCCGATAGGATGCCTTGCTCTTCTGAAAAAGTTCAATTTTTGAAAAATGCAGAAATCTTTATTCATTACAATGAATTCCATCATTATTTAGAGAAGCGTATGAGAACTATCACTCATTAGGTTTCATAGTTTTCATTTTATTAAGGTATTACTTGCATGTGATTTTAACATTTTAAGGGCTTTTTTTCTTCAAAATCTCGCTCAAATGAATTTGTACATGCCATGTTCAATACAATGGTGCTCAGTAAAGCGTGCTATGGAAAGCTGTGATAAATATATCACATAAAAGCACCCCGGCCCCTGGATACCTCACTGATGTCTTTCTAATGTTCATGCATAATGATGAAAATATTTTTCTTTACATGCTTTTCAATTCGTCCACAAAAGCTCTCCTAGGTTAAAGTTCAGACCACAAACCAGACAATTGACTTTATTTCTTTCGATTTTTTTCTTTTCTTCCATCAATAGATAGTAGTGCCAGAATTGATTACACTGGGTATTACTTCAGCGGAGCAGTTAACTTCCACATTTGGGCAATTTACAAAGAGAAAGCAAATTTGATCTCACTATGGGGGTCACAAGGTTCATAATTTTCATGTCAATCTGACATATTAAGTGTCGTCATTAAATTAATTTTAAGCGCAAGAGGGCGTCCTTATTGTATTGTCTATGAATATGAATCCAACCTCCATAGTAAAGAATTTTCAGAGAAAGTAGAAAAATCAGGGAAGCAGACAAGTAAAAATTGGAATAAAATTGGACAAAAACTAACAAAGATTTGACTTTTGGAAAGTTGTAATCAGTATACGTATCTGAGCTTCAAATTGTCTGAAATGGTAATGTCTCTGCCATGCAGTGCCAGACATTTTTCTCATTTATTCCAAAACACAAAATTACTGCAATTTTAATTCATCTTTAAAAATGTATGACTCGGGATGGTCTTTTCCCTTTAAAAGGACATATCATAATATACGATCTATAAGAGGCCTATATCTTGAGCAAAGACCCAAGGGAGACGACAATTAGAACAAAAGAGAAATTAATATTATTTGTGTACACGACTAACGGGAGTATTGTTAATCCACTGACAACATTGCCAATTTATTAATCGCATAGCTACACTGATTTCATATTTCAAACATTCATAACTCTCGTATTATTAAGCTGATTGATTGTAACTTTCGCCATTCTGTTTTTCTTATTTTGTTTCGCTTTCATACAAATGGACTAGTTATAAAGATAGGAATGCCCTAATTAATCGTATGCATATGACCATTCAAAAGGGGAAGTTATATTCCGATAGGATGCCTTGCTCTTCTGAAAGTGTTCCATTTTAAAAAAATGCAGAAATCTTTATTCATTACAATGAATTCCATCATTATTTAGAGAAGCGTATGCGACCCTATCACTCATTGGGTTTCATAGTTTTCATTTTATTAAGGTATTACTTGCATGTGATTTTAACATTTGCAGGGCTTTTTTTCTTCAAAGTCTCTCTCAAATGAATTTGTACATGCCATGTTCAATACAATGGTGCTCAGTAAAGCGTGCTTTGGAAAGCTGTGATAAATATATCACATAAAAGCACCCCGGCCTCTGGATACGTCACTGATGTCTTTCTAGTGTTCATGCATAATGATGAAAATATTTTTCTTTACATGCTTTTCAATTCGTCCACAAAAGCTCTCCTAGGTTAAAGTTCAGACCACGAACCAGACAATTGACTTTATTTCTTTCGATTTTTTTCTTTTCTTCCATCAATAGATAGTAGTGCCAGAATTGATTACACTGGGTATTACTTCAGCGGAGCAGTAAACTCCCACATTTGGGCAATTTACAAAGAGAAAGCAAATTTGATCTCACTATGGGGGTCACAAGGTTCATAATTTTCATGTCAATCTGACATATTAAGTGTCGTCATTAAATTAATTTTAAGCGCAAGAGGGCGTCCTTATTGTATTGTCTATGAATATGAATCCAACCTCCATAGTAAAGAATTTTCAGAGAAAGTAGAAAAATCAGGGAAGCAGACAAGTAAAAATTTGAATAAAATCGGTCGAAAACTAACAAATATTTGACTTTTGGAAAGTTGTAATCAGTAAAGATATCTGAACTTAAATTTTTCTGAATTGGTAATGTCTCAGTTATGCAGTGCCAGACAATTTTCTCATTATTCCAAAACACATAATTACTGAAATATAGATTTATCTCTCAAAATGTATGATTCGGGATGGTCTTTTTCCTTTAAGAGGACCTATCATAATATACGATCTATAAGAGGCCTATATCTTAAGTAGAGACCCAAGGGAAACGACAATTAGAACAAAAGAGAAATTAATGATATTTGTGTACACGACTAACGGGAGTATTGTTAATCCACTGACAACATTGCCAATTTCAGAAACGCATAGCTACACTGATCTCATATTTCAAACATTCATAACTCTCCTATTATTAAGCTTATTGATTCTAACTTTCGCCGTTCTGTTTTTCTTATTTAGTTTCGCTTTCATACAAATGGACTAGTTATAAAGATAGAAATGCCCTAATTAACCGTATGCATATGACCTTTCGAGAGGGGAAATTATATTCCGATAGGATGCCTTGATCTTCTGAAAAAGTTCAATTTTTGAAAAATGCAGAAATCTTTATTCATTACAATGAATTCCATCATTATTTAGAGAAGCGTATGAGAACTATCACTCATTAGGTTTCATAGTTTTCATTTTATTAAGGTATTACTTGCATGTAATTTTAACATTTTAAGGGCTTTTTTTCTTCAAAATCTCGCTCAAATGAATTTGTACATGCCATGTTCAATACAATGGTGCTCAGTAAAGCGTGCTATGGAAAGCTGTGATAAATATATCACATAAAAGCACCCCGGCCCCTGGATACCTCACTGATGTCTTTCTAATGTTCATGCATAATGATGAAAATATTTTTCTTTACATGCTTTTCAATTCGTCCACAAAAGCTCTCCTAGGTTAAAGTTCAGACCACAAACCAGACAATTGACTTTATTTCTTTCGATTTTTTTCTTTTCTTCCATCAATAGATAGTAGTGCCAGAATTGATTACACTGGGTATTACTTCAGCGGAGCAGTTAACTTCCACATTTGGGCAATTTACAAAGAGAAAGCAAATTTGATCTCACTATGGGGGTCACAAGGTTCATAATTTTCATGTCAATCTGACATATTAAGTGTCGTCATTAAATTAATTTTAAGCGCAAGAGGGCGTCCTTATTGTATTGTCTATGAATATGAATCCAACCTCCATAGTAAAGAATTTTCAGAGAAAGTAGAAAAATCAGGGAAGCAGACAAGTAAAAATTGGAATAAAATTGGACAAAAACTAACAAAGATTTGACTTTTGGAAAGTTGTAATCAGTATACGTATCTGAGCTTCAAATTGTCTGAAATGGTAATGTCTCTGCCATGCAGTGCCAGACATTTTTCTCATTTATTCCAAAACACAAAATTACTGCAATTTTAATTCATCTTTAAAAATGTATGACTCGGGATGGTCTTTTCCCTTTAAAAGGACATATCATAATATACGATCTATAAGAGGCCTATATCTTGAGCAAAGACCCAAGGGAGACGACAATTAGAACAAAAGAGAAATTAATGATATTTGTGTACACGACTAACGGGAGTATTGTTAATCCACTGACAACATTGCCAATTTATGAATCGCATAGCTACACTGATTTCATATTTCAAACATTCATAACTCTCCTATTATTAATCTGATTGATTGTAACTTTCGCCATTCTGTTTTTCTTATTTTGTTTCGCTTTCATACAAATGGACTAGTTATAAAGATAGGAATGCCCTAATTAATCGTATGCATATGACCATTCGAGAGGGGAAGTTATATTCCGATAGGATGCCTTGCTCTTCTGAAAGTGTTCCATTTTTAAAAAATGCAGAAATCTTTATTCATTACAATGAATTCCATCATTATTTAGAGAAGCGTATGAGAACTATCACTCATTGGGTTTCATAGTTTTCATTTTATTAAGATATTACTTGCATGTGATTTTAACATTTGCAGGGCTTTTTTCCTCCAAAATCTCGTTTAAATGGAATTGTTCATGCCATGTTTAATACAATGGTGCTCCGTAAAGCGTGCTATGGAATGCTGTGATAAATATATCACGTGATAGAACCCCGGCCCCTCGATACGTCACTGATGTCTTTCTAGTGTTCATGCATAACGATGAAAATATTTTTCTTTACATGCTTTTCAATTCGTCCACAAAAGCTCTCCTAGGTTAAAGTTCAGACCACAAACCAGAAAATTGACTTTATTTCTTTCGATTTCTTTCTTCTCTTCCATCAATAGATAGTAGTGCCAGAATTGATTACACTGGGTATTACTTCAGCGGAGCAGTAAACTCCCACATTTGAGCAATTTACAAAGAGAAAGCAAATTTGATCTCACTGTGGGGGTCACAAGGTTCATAATTTTCATGTCAATCTGACATATTAAGTGTCGTCATTAGATTAATTTTAAGCGCAAGAGGGCGTCCTTATTGCATTGTCTATGAATATAAATCCAACCTCCATAGTAAAGAACTATCAGAGAAAGAAGAAAAATCAGGGAAGCAGACAAGTAAAAATTGGAATAAAATCGGACAAAAACTAACAAAGATTTGACTTTTGGAAAGTTGTAATCATTATACGTATCTGAACTTAAATTTTTCTGAATTGGTAATGTCTCTGTTATGCAGTGCCAGACAATTTTCTCATTATTCCAAAACACATAATTACTGAAATATAGATTTATCTCTCAAAATGTATGACTCGGGATGGTCTTTTCCCTTTTAAAGGACCTATCATAATATACGATCTTTAAGAGGCCTATATCTTGAGTAGAGACCCAAGGGAGACGACAATTAGAACAAAACAGAAATTAATGATATTTGTGTACACGACTAACGGGAGTATTGTTAATCCACTTACAACATTGCCAATTTATGAATCGCATAGCAACACTGATCTCATATTACAAACATTCATAACTCTCCTATTATTAAGCTGATTGATTGTAACTTTCGCCATTCTGTTTTTCTTATTTTGTTTCGCTTTCATACAAATGGACTAGTTATAAAGAAAGGAATGCCCTAATTAATCGTATGCATATGACCATTCGAGAGGGGAAGTTATATTCCGATAGGATGCCTTGCTCTTCTGAAAGTGTTCCATTTTTGAAAAATGCAGAAATCTTTATTCATTACAATGAATTCCATCATTATTTAGAGAAGCGTATGAGAACTATCACTCATTGGGTTTCATAGTTTTCATTTTATTAAGGTATTACTTGCATGGGCTTTTTTTCTCCAAAATCTCGTTCAAATGGAATTTTTCATGCCATGTTTAATACAATGGTGCTCCGTAAAGCGTGCTATGGAATGCTGTGATAAATATATCACGTGATAGAACCCCGGCCCCTCGATACGTCACTGATGTCTTTCTAGTGTTCATGCATAACGATGAAAATATTTTTCTTTATATGCTTTTCAATTCGTCCACAAAAGCTCTCCTAGGTTAAAGTTCAGACCACAAACCAGACAATTGACTTTATTTCTTTCGATTTCTTTCTTTTCTTCCATCAATAGATAGTAGTGCCAGAATTGATTACACTGGGTATTACTTCAGCGGAGCAGTAAACTCCCACATTTGAGCAATTTACAAAGAGAAAGCAAATTTGATCTCACTATGGGGGTCACAAGGTTCATAATTTTCATGTCAATCTGACATATTAAGTGTCGTCATTAAATTAATTTTAAGCGCAAGAGGGCGTCCTTATTGTATTGTCTATGAATATGAATCCAACCTCCATAGTAAAGAATTTTCAGAGAAAGTAGAAAAATCAGGGAAGCAGACAAGTAAAAATTGGAATAAAATTGGACAAAAACTAACAAAGATTTGACTTTTGGAAAGTTGTAATCAGTATACGTATCTGAGCTTCAAATTGTCTGAAATGGTAATGTCTCTGCCATGCAGTGCCAGACATTTTTCTCATTTATTCCAAAACACAAAATTACTGCAATTTTAATTCATCTTTAAAAATGTATGACTCGGGATGGTCTTTTCCCTTTAAAAGGACATATCATAATATACGATCTATAAGAGGCCAATATCTTGAGCAAAGACCCAAGGGAGACGACAATTAGAACAAAAGAGAAATTAATGATATTTGTGTACACGACTAACGGGAGTATTGTTAATCCACTGACAACATTGCCAATTTATTAATCGCATAGCTACACTGATTTCATATTTCAAACATTCATAACTCTCCTATTATTAAGCTGATTGATTGTAAATTTCGCCATTCTGTTTTTCTTATTTTGTTTCGCTTTCATACAAATGGACTAGTTATAAAGATAGGAATGCCCTAATTAATCGTATGCATATGACCATTCAAAAGGGGAAGTTATATTCCGATAGGATGCCTTGCTCTTCTGAAAGTGTTCCATTTTTAAAAAATGCAGAAATCTTTATTCATTACAATGAATTCCATCATTATTTAGAGAAGCGTATGCGACCCTATCACTCATTGGGTTTCATAGTTTTCATTTTATTAAGGTATTACTTGCATGTGATTTTAACATTTGCAGGGCTTTTTTTCTTCAAAGTCTCTCTCAAATGAATTTTTCCTATTTTCAAGTACAAACTATTTTTTCCCTATTTTTTTCACCTATATTTTTTTTCAGACTATTTTTTTCTTATTTCCTATAAGAAAACAGGAAAAAAATAGTCTTTTTTTTTTCCTATTTTCAAGTACAAACTATTTTTTCCCTATTTTTTTCACCTATATTTTTTTTCAGACTATTTTTTTCCTATTTCCTATAAGAAAACAGGAAAAAAATAGTCCTATTTTCAAGCACAAACTATTTTCCCCCATTTTTTTCACCTTCAACTTTTGTGGACTATTTTTTCCTATTTTCGAGTACCAAACTATTTTTTCCCTATTTTTTCACCTTCATCTTTTTCAGACTATTTTTTTCCTATTTTCTCCAAAAAAATATGAAAAAAATAGGACTATTTTTTCCCTATTTTTTCATCTTAATCTTTTTCAGACAATTTTTTCCCTATTTTTTCACCTTAATCTTTTTCAGACTATTTTTCCCCTATTTTTTCACCTTTATCTTTTTCAGACTTCTTTTTACCTATTTGCGAGTACTATTTTCTTCCTATTTTTTGCACTTAAATTTTTTATGACATGATACAAATTTGTTAACTATTTTGTGTCTATTTTCTAAACTTGCATATTTTCATTAATTGTTTATGACTGGCATCCTATTCAAAAAGCCCGCTTCTCCTGCCATTATCTTTGTTGTTCATTTTGCGACTTATTGGTGGTTTTTAGCTGTGGGGTCACATATTGAATAGTGAGCTCAAAGATGACCATAAATAAATAATGTGTAAAAAGAAAATGTACGAAATTTCAATTTTGTTCCTTTATTAATATTCTTGATTTTATTTACAAACTATAGTAGTGACTAGTGCACTCAAAGATAACCATACATAAACCATGTGTAAAAAGAAAATGTACACATAGAAATTTCAACCAAAAAAAATCTCCTTTATAAAAGCATTCGATCGAGATATTCCCGTTCTATGTGTGTGCAAAGTTTCAACGTAGAGGACAGTACGCAAGTACCCGTACGTAATTTGAAAATCACCCGTTATTTTTTTTCCCCACTGGCACTGCTGTGCGCATCGGACTTTTGCTGATTTTCGTTCATCAAACGTCTCCAAATCACACCAAAATGTCTTCCAGCAATTATTCTAGCGATGAAATTTCATCAAGAGATAGTGACTCCTCATATACTCCGATGCCTCCTTATCCCATTTTAGTGATTCTTCCCAAGAAAATGAGCCAGACAAATTTTCAAAATATTACTAGTCCCACTCGTAGAGAAACGAGTTTGTTGTCGAATGATGGACCATCGACGAGCGGAACTGGCCCCAAAAACAGCTGAAAAGGTACGTTTATATCTGAAACTTACTTATATTATGATATATAGATTTTTATTGTGTCTGTTGTTGAATATAATGCTACTTCATAGTATAGAATGGTATTTTACGTATCAATATTCCCATGTAGTGTTGAGGTTGTACACAACTTCTGAGTGAATGAGTGAATGTAAACAAACGTGATTACAATAAATCCACGTAGAAATTTCAGATTTTTTACCATTGCTACGTCTGTCAATTATATTGCCTTGCATGATATAATGATTTGATGTGGTTTTAGGCTAAATTGTCTCTCAAATTATTTTTCAAGGAATCAGAAAACCCAACCTGCTAAGCACCACGCAAGCCAAGAAGAAGAGCAAGTCTTCCAAGTCCGAGAATGTGTCATGTCTGCGAGGTAAATGTCCTTACTTAAGCCCCTTTCACACCGGATCTGCGTAGAGTTGCGTAGTGTTGCGTACCGACTACGCCGAAGTTAAGCTGCGTACTCATGAATAAATTGATGCTTCAGCGTAGTCCCTGCGTAGGTTATGCGTAGGCTTGCGTACGATTGCGTAGAGTTACGTACCCTGTGCGTAGGCACCGCGTACCTACGGCGTAGGCTATTGGCGTAGGGTTACGTACGCTTGCGTATGCCTGGCGTAGGGTTACGTACGCTTGCGTAGGCCTGGCGTAGGGTTGCTTACGGTTGCGTACGGTTGCTTACTGTGTGTGAAAATGCCATGCAAAAATGCAATAGACGCTCGTAGGAGCCGCGAGTGTAGCCATTGGCGCTTTATATAAAAAAATATGTTAAAAAGACTGTTCAATTTATTGTATAAACAAACAGACTGTGCAGTGTACAAAGAATTGTACATGTTATTACATGTGAACATAACTTGATCTTAGTATAATAATAAAATTCTGACAATATGTGACATCCAAGGGGCAGTGGGTCTCTTTTGCATGCGTGAAATAGGGCTGAAACGCCAATTTGCGTAAAATAGTGAGTGAAGAAAATAACATTTATAAACCTGCCATAAGTTTTAATAGTAAAAAGTGGCATTTAATACACGTTTTTGACCGTTAAATTTTCAGTTTTTTTAATAGGTATTAACAACTGCTGAGGTTATTTTGCAGTAATATGTTAATTTATTACAGATTTTATTTTCCAAAAAATGCAGACATTTTTTGGTGGATGTACTACATTACTGTACTATGTACAGTATGTACCGTTCAAAAGGGTAATAAATGAACTTTCTTTTGATGTACTTTGCAAGGTCACGTGATGTGATTTGATACCTCAAAACGCCAACAAAAGAGAGCGCTTATTTTGATTTGTGAATAAATGTGGACAGAAGTCTGATATTTGTTGACCATATCCCTTTTTTCACTCATTTGTAAAATATCATTCCATAACAGTTTCCTGAAAGTTTGAAGAGGATAGCTGTTGTCCTTTGTCCGTAGCTTATACATGTATGTGTGTGACAATGTCATTTATTAGATTTTAAAGAAATACTTCTGACATACACACTCACTCACTCTCACTAACAAAGTGAGACAAAATTATTTCTTTGCTCATTTCAATTAAACAAAATTATATTACGAACATACAAACAAGACCACAAACGTACACACAAGCAAACAAACCGACACAAATACATACAGATTTCCACAAAACATAATAACATTTCGCATGAGGCATCAGTTTGTGAATCTTATCTCTGTTTATTATATCAACAGCCTGAGATGTCAACATCGCAAATTGAATAACCATAACAAAACAAAACATGTCAGTTTGAAAAACCTTGTAGTAGTACAAACAGAATTACAAGCAAGAATACAAAATGAAGTCAAAGAAACACTTTTCTTCATGAAAAGAATAAATGTGAGAACGCACACATGTAAACAAACTAGCATTTCCCTTCAAAATAATGATCAATACCTGCCAAGTTATATACCAACACAAATCTTTATACGTTTTTAATGCTTCGTCGGACTGGCGTAGGGTAGCGTACAGTTGCGTAGGCTTGGCGTACAGTTGCGTAGGCTTGGCGTATAGTTGCGGAGTGTTGCGTAGACTTGCGTACGGATTGCGTACTGTCTGCGTAAAGTGTCTACGCCGAAGGTACGCGAACAAAATTAAACATGTTTAATTTTTTGCGTTCATCTCGCGTACCCATTTGCGTCCCTCCGCGTACAGTTACGTAGGGTTGCATACGATCGGCGTAGGGTTGCTTTCGATCGGCGTAGTCGTTACGCAACTCTACGCAAGGCCCGGTGTGAAAGCCCCTTAAGTAGAAATCTAAATCTATTGTTGATAATTTTTTGGGGTATATTTATTTCATGTTTGTTAGTTAAAGGTATTACAAAGGTTTAGTATTGGGTCATGAATTTGGTTCAAATTAACATATTGGAAGCATAGGGTCTATGCGTTCCTACAATATACATTGATCGTTGTCGCGGTTGAAATCGAGTCTAAAGTTATATTATAAATAATAAACTCTTTATGTTGTATAGCTCCCTCTCAAGGTCAAGATATTAATTTAGCTATGAAACAATGTTTCTTGACTAAAATCAACCAATTAGCTATTCCCGTTTGGAAATTATATATCCCAACTACATATTCTGAGATTTTCATGGTCGCAGCTACAATTGTACGGCCATAGGTTCTATTTGAAATTTATCAAAATTTACCGGGAGCACAGGTACATTTTTATATTGAATTTTTCTCGAAAACAGAAGTGTTTTAGGGGCTATTTTTTTTAGTGCTTATAATACATCCACAGGGGCATCCAAATATATCAAAATTGTAAAGATTCACTATCCACCCAATTTTCAAAATTTCCCAAAACTTTGTATTACCTTTAAGATCTGACATCAAAATATTAGAGTAGTTTACCTCATCATTATGCTAGAAAAATAATTTGCAGGTGGCACAAGTTCTACCTACATTATTTTTCTCTTTCCTTTTTATTTTTTTCTTCAAAAAATTGTTCCTTTACTATTTTCTTCTCTGTATTTTATGTTTTATTTTATGTATGTTCACCCAATATATCCAAGAATAAAATAAAATCTAATTAATTGCCTACCTGAGTGGTTTACATTTCATGCTCTATGATGACTCCGTTGTTTCACCATCCGTTCATCGTCAGCCTGGCATCTTTTTTTCTATCATACTTTTGTACACACATGTTCTGTGCCTTTGAATTTTTTATTATGAAATACATAAATACTTGTACTAAGTATTAATTGCATGTTCATAAATGTACCAATGCATGATTATTCTAACCCCTAACTCACATTTCATTTATATCTTTACAGATCCATTGAAACTAATCAAGAGACAATGTACATGTAACGTACAACCACCATTTGATTAGATGCCTGTGAACAGCATGACCAACATCTGTATCCTTTACATTAGTATTTGTTTCCATTTTATTATGTAATTCTTATGTCTAATCAATAATCATTGAGATTCATAGGCAAGTACAACATGTATGTGTACACAATGAGTGCCTGCATATTGTGAAGATAAAGGACCATAAGACCATTACTTATCATAAGTTATGATACATGGTAATGATGGTATACTTTGTAAAACTATTTGAAAATAGTAGCATGCAAGTCTGTAATTTTCTTGTTTATATATATCTCAATGACATGACATGTCATTGATTTTGTAGTAAGTGTTTCTAGAATATGATGATTGTATTAAGATTTTGACAGTTCCATTGAGATTGAGAAAATTATGTAACATGTCAACTGTACTATAAAGCATACGTGCATTGTTGAAAAATCTGTTCTATGATTTATTTTATTTTGTTATCTTTGTAAATAACGAGAAAAAAATATTATTTGTCATGATTTTCTTGATGTTTGAAAATTGTATTACATTATTAAGAGCACTTTGTAATTAAATTGTAATAAAAGAGAGAGAAAACAACACTCTCATGTCCGGAATACTGCTTTATTTGGTTACTAGTGAGGAAGAGAGCTTGTGATCGTCTGGCATATCCGCATCGACTCAGTAATAGTCCTGAAATTCACCTTTGGAAAATAAAGTACATGTATTTTATTGGACATATTCCCTTTTATTCTTTTTGTTTGTTACAGTCCACTGCCATTATAACGAGGTGCTCTGGACCAAGCCAATTTCCTTGTTAAAATGAAATCATGTTATACTCAAGTTACTGAACACATTGGTTTGTTTAAAATTGGGACTGATGAGAATTGCCTCATAATAAAATCTTGGTGTATCCATGCATGTTCGTTATAATAGGAGTGAACTGTATAACATTTTCCATATATACCCATTGACTATTTTAAATGTTCTACTGAATGGATTAGACTGAAAGGATGAAGTGAATTTGGCAAACTGAGTAGGTGCATCGATGCAGAGAAAAGAGCTGTAGGAGTAGGTTGACTATTTTACAGTGGAAACTTTTGACAATGAGGTCATGTGCAACCAAGAAATATTAACCCCCAAAAGCTGGTAAATTACCTTGTCATTTTAGGTATAACTGATCTCTTTATATCAAGTTTGCACTGTATGATTTAGTTGAATATACAGAGTCGTTGACTGGATGTGTGAGATGGTAGTGCTTGAGAAATCCATGAAAGTAAAGGATGAGTGATCCCCCCTATTTCCTGACTATTTTTTCTGATTTCCTCACTATTTTCTTACTATTTTTCCCTATTTACTTACTATTTTTTTCCTAATTTCTTACTATTTTGTTCCTATTTTCTTACTATTTTTTTCCTATTTTCTTACTATTTTTTTCCTATTTTCTTACTATTTTTTTCCTATTTTCTTACTATTTTTTTCCTATTTTCTTACTATTTTTCCCCTATTTTCTTACTATTTTTGTCTTATTTTCTTACTATTTTTGTCCTATTTTCTTACTATTTTTTTCCTATTTTCTTACTATTATTTTCCTATTTTTTTCCTATTTCCTCCCTATTTTTTTCCTATTTCCTCACTATTTTTTTCCTATTTCCTCACTATTTTATAAATATTTTCCTACTATTTAATTACTATTTTCTCACTAATTTTCACTGTTCACTAGCACCTAGTTATCACTATTTTTCCACTATTTTCTTCACTATTTTTCTACACTATTTTTTTCCTATTTTTTTCCTATTTTCAGGTCTGAAAAATAGGAAAAAAATAGGAAAAAAATAGAAAAAATTGTTTCAACCCTATTTTTTTCCTATTTCCAAAACTATTTTTTCCCTATTTTTTCCTTTTAAAAAAATAGGGAAAAAATAGAAAAAAAATATATTTTCGGGACTATTTTATCCCTATTTTTCCCCTATTTTTTTCCTATTTTTTTACGACTGGGGCACTGATGTCTTTCTAGTGTTCATGCATAATGATGAAAATATTTTTCTTTACATGCTTTTCAATTCGTCCACAAAAGCTCTCCTAGGTTAAAGTTCAGACCACGAACCAGACAATTGACTTTATTTCTTTCGATTTTTTTCTTTTCTTCCATCAATAGATAGTAGTGCCAGAATTGATTACACTGGGTATTACTTCAGCGGAGCAGTTAACTCCCACATTTGGGCAATTTACAAAGAGAAAGCAAATTTGATCTCACTATGGGGGTCACAAGGTTCATAATTTTCATGTCAATCTGACATATTAAGTGTCGTCATTAAATTAATTTTAAGCGCAAGAGGGCGTCCTTATTGTATTGTCTATGAATATGAATCCAACCTCCATAGTAAAGAATTTTCAGAGAAAGTAGAAAAATCAGGGAAGCAGACAAGTAAAAATTGGAATAAAATCGGACAAAAACTAACAAAGATTTGACTTTTGGAAAGTTGTAATCAGTATACGTATCTGAGCTTCAAATTGTCTGAAATGGTAATGTCTCTGCCATGCAGTGCCAGACATTTTTCTCATTTATTCCAAAACACAAAATTACTGCAATTTTAATTCATCTTTAAAAATGTATGACTCGGGATGGTCTTTTCCCTTTAAAAGGACATATCATAATATACGATCTATAAGAGGCCTATATCTTGAGCAAAGACCCAAGGGAGACGACAATTAGAACAAAAGAGAAATTAATGATATTTGTGTACACGACTAACGGGAGTATTGTTAATCCACTGACAACATTGCCAATTTATGAATCGCATAGCTACACTGATTTCATATTTCAAACATTCATAACTCTCCTATTATTAAGCTGATTGATTGTAACTTTCGCCATTCTGTTTTTCTTATTTTGTTTCGCTTTCATACAAATGGACTAGTTATAAAGATAGGAATGCCCTAATTAATCGTATGCATATGACCATTCAAAAGGGGAAGTTATATTCCGATAGGATGCCTTGCTCTTCTGAAAGTGTTCCATTTTTAAAAAATGCAGAAATCTTTATTCATTACAATGAATTCCATCATTATTTAGAGAAGCGTATGAGAACTATCGCTCATTGGGTTTCATAGTTTTCATTTTATTAAGGTATTACTTGCATGTGATTTTAACATTTGCAGGGCTTTTTTTCTCCAAAATCTCGTTTGAATGGAATTGTTCATGCCATGTTTAATACAATGGTGCTCCGTAAAGCGTGCTATGGAATGCTGTGATAAATATATCACGTGATAGAACCCCGGCCCCTCGATACGTCACTGATGTCTTTCTAGTGTTCATGCATAACGATGAAAATATTTTTCTTTACATGCTTTTCAATTCGTCCACAAAAGCTCTCCTAGGTTAAAGTTCAGACCACGAACCAGACAATTGACTTTATTTCTTTCGATTTTTTTCTTTTCTTCCATCAATAGATAGTAGTGCCAGAATTGATTACACTGGGTATTACTTCAGCGGAGCAGTTAACTCCCACAATTGGGCAATTTACAAAGAGAAAGCAAATTTGATCTCACTATGGGGGTCACAAGGTTCATAATTTTCATGTCAATCTGACATAATATTGTCGTCATTAAATTAATTTTAAGCGCAAGAGGGCGTCCTTATTGTATTGTCTATGAATATGAATCCAACCTCCATAGTAAAGAATTTTCAGAGAAAGTAGAAAAATCAGGGAAGCAGACAAGTAAAAATTGGAATAAAATCGGACAAAAACTAACAAAGATTTGACTTTTGGAAAGTTGTAATCAGTATACGTATCTGAGCTTCAAATTGTCTGAAATGGTAATGTCTCTGCCATGCAGTGCCAGACATTTTTCTCATTTATTCCAAAACACAAAATTACTGCAATTTTAATTCATCTTTAAAAATGTATGACTCGGGATGGTCTTTTCCCTTTAAAAGGACATATCATAATATACGATCTATAAGAGGCCTATATCTTGAGCAAAGACCCAAGGGAGACGACAATTAGAACAAAAGAGAAATTAATGATATTTGTGTACACGACTAACGGGAGTATTGTTAATCCACTGACAACATTGCCAATTTATGAATCGCATAGCTACACTGATTTCATATTTCAAACATTCATAACTCTCCTATTATTAAGCTGATTGATTGTAACTTTCGCCATTCTGTTTTTCTTATTTTGTTTCGCTTTCATACAAATGGACTAGTTATAAAGATAGGAATGCCCTAATTAATCGTATGCATATGACCATTCAAAAGGGGAAGTTATATTCCGATAGGATGCCTTGCTCTTCTGAAAGTGTTCCATTTTTAAAAAATGCAGAAATCTTTATTCATTACAATGAATTCCATCATTATTTAGAGAAGCGTATGAGAACTATCGCTCATTGGGTTTCATAGTTTTCATTTTATTAAGGTATTACTTGCATGTGATTTTAACATTTGCAGGGCTTTTTTTCTCCAAAATCTCGTTTGAATGGAATTGTTCATGCCATGTTTAATACAATGGTGCTCCGTAAAGCGTGCTATGGAATGTTGTGATAAATATATCACGTGATAGAACCCCGGCCCCTCGATACGTCACTGATGTCTTTCTAGTGTTCATGCATAACGATGAAAATATTTTTCTTTACATGCTTTTCAATTCGTCCACAAAAGCTCTCCTAGGTTAAAGTTCAGACCACAAACCAGAAAATTGACTTTATTTCTTTCGATTTCTTTCTTCTCGTCCATCAATAGATAGTAGTGCCAGAATTGATTACACTGGGTATTACTTCAGCGGAGCAGTAAACTCCCACATTTGAACAATTTACAAAGAGAAAGCAAATTTGATCTCACTGTGGGGGTCACAAGGTTCATAATTTTCATGTCAATCTGACATATTAAGTGTCGTCATTAGATTAATTTTAAGCGCAAGAGGGCGTCCTTATTGTATTGTCTATGAATATAAATCCAACCTCCATAGTAAAGAACTTTCAGAGAAATTAGAAAAATCAGGGAAGCAGACAAGTAAAAATTGGAATAAAATCGGACAAAAACTAACAAAGATTTGACTTTTGGAAAGTTGTAATCAGTATACGTATCTGAACTTAAATTTTTCTGAATTGGTAATGTCTCTGTTATGCAGTGCCAGACAATTTTCTCATTATTCCAAAACACATAATTACTGAAATATAGATTTATCTCTCAAAATGTATGACTCGGGATGGTCTTTTCCCTTTAAAAGGACCTATCATAATATACGATCTTTAAGAGGCCTATATCTTGAGCAAAGACCCAAGCGAGACGACAATTAGAAAAAAAGAGAAATTAATGATATTTGTGTACACGACTAACGGGAGTATTGTCAATCCACTGACAACATTGCCAATTTGAGAAATGCATAGCTACACTGATCTCATTTTTCAAACATTCATAACTCTCCTATTATTAAGCTTATTGTTTGTAACTTTCGCAATTCTGTTTTTCTTATTTTGTGTCGCTTTCATACAAATGGACTAGTTACAAAGATAGGAATGCCCTCATTAACCGTATGCATATGGCCATCCTAGAGGGGAAATTTTATTCCGATAGAACGCCTTGCTCTTCTGAAAATGTTTCATTTTTGAAAAATGCAGAAATCTTTATTAATTACTATGAATTCTATCATTACGTAAAGAAACGTTTGAGAACTATCGCTCGTTGGGTTTTATAGTTTTCCTTTTATTAAGGTATTACTTGCATGGGCTTTTTTTCTCCAAAATCTGGCTCAAATGGATTTGTACATGCCGTGTTCAAAACAATGGTGCTCAGTAAAGCGTGCTATGGAATGCTGTCCTTATCGTATTTTCCATGAAATAGAATTCCAACCTTCATAGTAAAGAACTTTCATAGAAAGCAGAAAAATCAGGGAAGCAGACAAGTAAAAATTTGAATAAAATCGGTCAAAAACTAACAAATATTTGACTTTTGGAAAGTTGTAATCAGTAAACATATCTGAACTAAAAAAATTCTGAATTGGTAATGTCTCTGTTATGCAGTGCCAGACAATTTTCTCATTATTCCAAAACACATAATTACTGAAATATAGATTTATCTCTCAAAATGTATGACTCGGGATGGTCTTTTTCCTTTAAGAGGACCTATCATAATATACGATCTATAAGAGGCCTATATTTTGAGTAGAGACCCAAGGGAGACGACAATTAGAACAAAAGAGAAATTAATCATATTTGTGTACACGACTAACGGGAGTATTGTTAATCCACTGACAGCATTGCCAATTTTAGAATCGCATAGCTACACTGATCTCATATTACAAACATTCATAACTCTCCTATTATTAAGCTGATTGATTGTAACTTTCGCCATTCTGTTTTTCTTATTTTGTTTCGCTTTCATACAAATGGACTAGTTATAAAGAAAGGAATGCCCTAATTAATCGTATGCATATGACCATTCGAGAGGGGAAGTTATATTCCGATAGGATGCCTTGCTCTTCTGAAAGTGTTCCATTTTTGAAAAATGCAGAAATCTTTATTCATTACAATGAATTCCATCATTATTTAGAGAAGCGTATGAGAACTATCACTCATTGGGTTTTATAGTTTTCCTTTTATTAAGCTATTACTTGCATAGGCTCTTTTTCTCCAAAATCTGGCTCAAATGGATTTGTACATGCCGTGTTCAAAACAATGGTGATCAGTAAAGCGTGCTATGGAATGCTGTCATTGTCGTATTGTCCATGAAAATATAGAAATCCAACCTTCATAGTAAAGAACTTTCAGAGAAAGTAGAAAAATCAGGGAAGCAGACAAGTAAAATTTTGAATAAAATCGGACAAAAACTAACATATATTTGACTTTTGGAAAGTTGTAATCAGTAGACGTATCTGAACTTAAATTTTTTCTGAATCGTTAATGTCTCTGTACTGCAGTGCCAGAACATTTTGTCATTTATTTTAAAACACAAAATTACTCTAAAAAAATATAATTTTTATAAATGTAATACTTCTTGGGAAAAATTTCAATTATTTAAACATATTTGTGGCTTACACCCAGTAAATAAGATCGATTGATCGATCTGTATTGAAATACAAGTTAGAAAAAATCTTGGAACCAGCGGAACTTGATCCTGCATCTACTGCTTGCCGGGCAGCAACTCTACTACCAGATCCCCAACATACACAAATACTCTGGACGGCCATGCATTATGGCTCAAGGCATGGGCACACAGAAAGTTTTTTTTATGTTGGGAACCGGGGTAAAATGCAATAAATTATTGAAAATTTATGGCATTTTCTTTGTTTTTTATATTTATGGAAACTGCCCCCTACCCTATAGCCCCCGCTGCGTTCAGTCATGGTTCAGTGACAAAGCAATGGCCTCGTAACTGTGAGGCCCCAGGATCAAAACCGTGTAGATGTGCTTTATTAGTGCCCTTTTGTGGGGCATTAATCCTCATTACTGTCATTTATGACTTAAGGGCGTAGGACCCCTAGTTGATAAGCATAGTAGCATACACATACTTTAGCAGTCACGCAAAACACACATTGGCAAATTAGTATTCAATAAAATCTGAGAATGTATACTATTATCTAGATCTATTTTTTTTTTAATTATTTTTAAACTAATTACATAAATTGGGGAAAAACTAAAATATTCAAACTTTATGAGCGACAGTGTGTGTTTAAATGAAGAAAACATAGATTCAAATCTCAACATTTATGACTCGGGATGGTCTTTTTCCTTTGGCAAGACATTGATCTACATTTGCCACACTCAACCCAGGTGAGGTAAATTGGTACCTGGTAGGATTATTCCATGAAATGCACTGTGCGCTGATAAGGCTGCCGGAGCTAAAGCTTGGGTAATAAATTTCAAAGCTCTTTGGAAGCGCATAGTGATGTTATTTCATAACGTAACGTAGAAGAGAGAAGTCCTTCTCGTCTTGCTCGACTTTAGTACGGCATTTGACACCATCGATCACAATATATGCTTGATCGTTTGCAACATCGTTTTGGTCTTGATGGTGTGGTTCTGAAATGGCTGACTTCTTATCTGTCCGAACGATCTCATGTGGTGAAGGTAAAGGACGCACTATCCAGTCCTGTCAGCAATCGGTGCGGAGTACCTCAAGGTTCGGTAGACGGGCCACTACTTTACACACTATATAGTGCTCCTATCGCTGACATCGTTTCTTATCATGGACTTAGTTCGATGTTATACGCAGATGATACCCAAATGTATGTGACTTACTCCGGAAGCAGTCAGCAAGCAGCCATTATGAAAGTTAATAACTGTCTTAGGAACATAGTTGCATGGGCTCATACTAACATGTAAAAGATCAATGCTGGCAAGACTGAGCTTATTCATTTCTCATCAAAGTTTAGCCCATCGTTGGACCCTGCTTCTGTAGTAGTTAATGGTCTAAATGTCGTTGAAAGAGCAGGAGCGAGGAAGCTGGGTTTATATGGATTATCAACTGCAACTCAAAGATCATCTTAAGATGACATGCCGTTCAGCAATGTGTGCAATCAGAAAAAATTGGACAAATACGAAATTTCGTAGATAAGAAAACCACTGAGATATTAATTCATGCATTTGTTTCCTCTTACATACCCAGTAGAACTCTCCGCTCCACAACAAAGAATCTCCTGACCGTCCCTACCACATCAACCCAAACATATGGTTCTCGTGCCTTTGCAACGGCAGCACCTGTCTTGTGGTACCAGCTTCCTGACCAGCTTCGAGTTGTTGGGAGCATTGACGGCTTTGGAAGAGCCCTGAAAACCTATTTGTTTTCGAGGGTCTCCTAGAGCTGCTTTGTCCGTTGCTGGTTGGGAGGCTGATTCGACATGATGAGTGTCTGTTTGTTGAATTCGTTATATGTAATGTCAATTAATGTTGTAGGTATAATTGTAGGTGCATTGGTTAACTTTCTCATAAATATTTTTTGTCATCTGCTTATCTATTTTGTTATTTATTGTTGTATTAATGTTGTTTATATATTCAAATTTGTTATGATTGTAAAACGCATAGAGAAATTTACAATTTATTATGAGCTTCATTAATATTCTCTATTATTATTATTATTATAACGTATTATTATCCGTATCAGACATCTGAGCTGGTCATTTACAAAACATTATTGCCCTAGTTTTCATTATATCCCGCATACTAAGAATCTTGCAATCTGATTGGTCTAAACGAAGTCATATGATCAATGATAGATTTCCCATCACTTCATGGCCGTAAGCTGTATGTGCCAAAGTACTATCTACCTGAGATAGTACTTTTGTAACGCAATTTTTTGCTGCTGCCCCACTTGCCCATATAAGCCTAGCAAAGTAGGTTATGCGAAATGCCAGTGTTAAAATAGTACAAGTCAACGACGCTTAATTTAAAGCGTTTGAAAAGTCAAATGCGCGCGCATCAACTTTATTACATGTATGCATGTTGTGCTTTGAACCTAAAATCGCGTCAACATGAAACAAATGCGCTGAAATAAGCGCAATCGATGCATATCGATGCGCGACATGACAAAAGCAAAACAAATTAAAACCACTAAAAGTTTTGTGTCGGCGCGAGTTGCGTCTTAGTTTCTTACTAGCTCTAGAATAGATCTAGAGTAGCTGTAGCTGGGCCTAGATCTAGACTTTTTTTTCTTCTCAACATTTGTCATTTGGATAATATTGGATTAAAGACTAGAATCTAGGTCTACTGAGAATAATGAATTTACATCGTTGTAAGTATTTTTGTTGACTTTGCCTTTGGATCCCGTTTTGTTTAGCCTTTTTATTTTAGGCTTCAACGATCATCATGAGTGATGCTGAAGCTAATCTGTCTGCAGAATCAGAACACCGCGATCGAAAACCTAGTTGAATCTGTTAATTATGTAAAATTCACTTTAAATAGACATTGCCGATGTGGGATATAAAACAAATATTAACCTCCTTTACTCGGGCAATGGATACAAACTATCATCGCCTCGGTGATCTCGGGGCTACCATCATATATGATAGTAGTCCCGAGATCACCTCGGCGATGATAGTTGTACCATTACCCTCGTAGTCTGTTAATATTTGCTTACTAGCAGTGGGAACGGAGGGGTATATTCTTTGTATTTTCCTTGGTCTCCCTGCCCGTATAGACTTTGCGTGTAGAGACGAGTGAAAATATAGTCTTGTATTGACCGCGCCGTATTTTGTCATTTTCATTGCGCATCTATTAAAGGGATAGTCCACCCCAGGATTTTCTTTAGCTGACGATATAGACCTAATAATACCATGAAGAATGATACCAGTCTCATTAAAATCCATGATCACATAACGAAGATATATCGACTTTTTTATCGAAAATCAGCCGCCCCCCAAATGCAAATGCGTTACATGGGCATGAAACGATCGCCAAAAAATAACCGATAGTATCGAAATTGTGACGTATGTTGCGAGCTGCCTTCTTATTTCGCAGACATTCACTTTCGCTTTCATTCATGATTCGTCGTGTCAGTGCGATAACAGTGTACCGCGAGCGAAAGTGAATGTCTGCGAAATAAGAAGGCAGCTCGCAACATACGTCACAATGCGATCGTTTCATGCCCATGTAACGCATTTGCATTTGGGGGGCGGCTGATTTTCGATAAAAAAGTCGATATATCTTCGTTATGTGATCATGGATTTTAATGAGACTTGTATCATTCTTCATGGTATTATTAGGTCTATATCGTCAGCTAAAAAAAATCCTGGGGTGGACTTTCCCTTTAAACCTGCGCACTTTGCGCTCACTCTATTGTGCCGTTATAATTACACCAATTAAGGCACACTGTTTGCAGTGTATCGAAAATTTCGTCAAGCACTGCTGGTTGACAAAGTTTGTTCAGTTCTTTGAGATTGTCATGGTTGATTTATGTATTTGCTCTAGATGTCTGATTTGGATAACAATAAAAATATTGACTGGCTTAACTTTCGGGAGATACCACATATATTGCCCTCACAAGACCCATATTGCCCTTGTCTATTATTATTATCATAATATATGATCTACAAGAGGCTAATATTTT
The DNA here is from genome assembly GCA_035222895.1 of Strongylocentrotus droebachiensis. Classification (NCBI taxonomy): domain Eukaryota; kingdom Metazoa; phylum Echinodermata; class Echinoidea; order Camarodonta; family Strongylocentrotidae; genus Strongylocentrotus; species Strongylocentrotus droebachiensis. The sequence goes on along the minus strand of JAVYIG010002973.1, from coordinate 121,438 downwards.
GAGTAGTAACCGAAGGAAGACGACAATTAGAACAAAACAGAAATTAATGATATTTTTGTACACGACAAACGGGATTATTGTTAATCCACTGACAACATTGCCAATTTGAGAATCGCATAGCTACACTGATGTCATATTTCAAACATTCATAAACTCTCCTATTATTAAGCTGATTGCTTTCTTACTTTCGCCATTCTCATTTGTTTCGCTCTTTTACAAATTGACTATTTACAAAGATAGGAATGCCCTAATTAAGCGTGTGCATATGCACGATGCTCCGGTGACTATTGCCCATATTTCAATATCGTACACTAACCGAATTCTAAATTTAAATATTAGATTCAAGATTCAAATTATGTTATTTCTCATGCAAAACATAATACAATTGCAATGTTATCTGTAATTATACCTAAGCATGGCCCTAACTCTTTTTCTTCTTTTTTTACATATAGCTTTGATAAAATCAACCGTTTTGGTATGGAGTAATGTAATCGGAGTAAAAGAAATGTTTTGCAAGGGACAGGTAAAAATGCCAGAGGCAAAATTGTCAGATGTAAAATGCCAGAGGTAAAAATTAAAAAGGTAAACATTTCGGAAAGTAAAAACGCCAGAGGTTTAAATGCTAGACGTAAACATGTCTCATTATTTTGTATAGATTGAATAAACTTTGAACTTTGAACTATTCTGTTTGAAAGTACAAACTGTTTTCTAAAATAGAATATCAAATATCTACTTAGCTAATTGTTTATGAACAGCATCAGACGGAGTTCCCCATGTTAATTTTGTCTTGTGGAGTTGATTAAAAAAGTCATAGTTTGTACCATTTCTCCCTGTCCATTCATTAAAGAAAGAAAAAAAACATGTGGGGCATGACTAACCCAGTATACCTGGGATAATTGAAAGAAAGAAAATACTGTTTTCAGTCTCTTTATAACACCTGAGTTATGTTTGACTTCACTCGCAACTAGATTATTTATCGCTAACGACGGCTATCTTTAAGGTTCTGCATTGCTGAAACTCGATATATTCTGGGGGATCTGGAAATGCTCGAGCGTTTGCGCATACTTTGGCTAAGCGTTAAAGTCCCCCTTCACACCAAACTAGTTCTCTCTACGTTCTCCAGAATGTTGCTAAATGGGCTCAAACTGTGTGCGAACGGAGCTGAACGTCTGTACCCCGTCCACAGTCAGTACATATGCAGTTCAGATCGGATAAATTTGACATTTGCACGCAGTCCAAACCATTTTTAGTAGTTCGCAACTTGTTCTAACTAGTTTATAACCCAACCATCCCGTTCAGAGACAGTTCAACTTGTCCTCATCTCGTTCTTAGTGCGTTCGAACGCGCCCCTATCGTGCTGTGCAATCCCGTCCTGGTTCGAGGGCTATACAAACCCAGCGCGTTCTTGCTTATTGATGCTCGACCACAGCACGTTTTAACACGTTCCTAGTAGGATCGAAGTACGGCAACTCCGTTCATAGTACTGCAATTCTGTTCGTAGTACGTCCATCTTATTTTGAGTACGTTGTCCCTCAGTCTAATTGCAGGACGGGGAAATTTTTGAACAGGCTCAAAGTTTTAGAGCACCCTTCTCGCCCAAGCCAATCCGAGCCCGTCCATGATGTTCTTAAAAAGATCGTAAATAGTTGTACCTAAATAGTTATACGTTCACTCAGTTCACACACATTTTGAGCCCGTTTGACAACATTTTCAAAAAACGTAGTGAGAACTAATTTGGTGTGAGGGGGAGGGGGGTTTCACTTGAATGTCTTGATCTGCAAAGCTTGAAGTGTTGAAGTTGAATGGGAATGAGGAATGACGAGAAGGCGCTGGGTTTTTAAAGCTCCGATCTGAACTTGATATGAACTGAATGTGGACTGGGTAAAAACGAGATGGACGTATTAAGGACTGTTTATACACGAACTAGGATCGTATTATAGACATAATATTATTAACACATTCTGTCCCGACCACAACCCGTTTTACGTTTTTCTAGGACGGTTCCAGAACGTAGTGAGAACTAGTTTGGTGTGATTGGGGCTTTAAGCGTTGATCTTGAGTAATGCCTACATTTTTGTAGGTCACCGCGGCGGCCGAGCGGTCTAAAATATCTACGGCCAATAGCAATTACATACAGGGCCGCCTCAGCATTGCCATGGTCACATACGGTAGCGGTCACATAATGTTAGGGTAGCCGCACGGCGTATTTCGAATTTGTGGAGACAAAAAAGTCTGCGGCTGCCGTAAGGCCTTTGAAGTGATGACGCACGGTCACTCTAGGGCGTCCCTGCAGCGGCCGTAGGTTTTTGACAAATACCAAGACGCCTGCAGGGCCGCCTTAAGGCTGCCCTAGGGCGCCTGTGGAATTCGTGCGCCGCCGCAATTTTGTTGAGTTATGCAAAAGTCAATTTTAATTCATAAGACCTTAAGGCAGCCGCATTGCAAACGCAAATCCAACGTACGCCCGACGTATGCTCGCTGTGAACCCGCTTTACTGCATGGCTACGGCGCACAGTGGGCCAGGGAGGAACCAAAGTGCGCCAAAACTCATGCTTGGGGATTTATTTTTTATAAATCCAGAAGAAATGTTTGGATTTCCAGGAATTTTCGCTTAGATTTGATTACCAACATTTTCTCTGATGTCTACGCTTTAAGTTGATACCAGATTTGGCTGCCCGATTCTGCCCGTTATTTTGTTAGAGCCGTTTTCCTTGCAACATTGCCCCGAAAAATGTGTTTATTTCGGTCCGCGGTGTCAGAACAAGTGTCACGCGCCCCCTCGCGCCGTGATTTATGACCACGAATCCTTCATGATTCAGCCGCGGACCCCTAAAACCCACATTTTTCGGGGCAATGTGGCAAGGGAAATCGGCTCTAACATAACAACGGGCAAGATCGGGCAGCCAAATTTGGTATCTACTTAAAGCCTAGACATCAGATAAAATGCTGGTATTTAAATTTAAGCGGTACACCGCAGAGATCTAAACATTTCTTCTGAATTTATAAAAAACATGGATAATTAGTCAATTTTTCAGTGAATTACCCTATAATATATCATAAAGATTGTGTTTCTATTAATTTTAACCCATTTATTCAACGAAATGAACTATCAGGAATATGTGAGAGCAATTTCATATCAATAACTTAAAAACTTCATGTTGAATTGAAAGATTTATAAAATAAGTCACTTTTGCACTAAAACTGTGAATATGTAGGATTTCGCTGTTTGAAGTAGTAAATTTATACCCTTATTGTGCATACCGAAATTAAATATTTCACTGAGGTATTCCTCTATGTATTACCTTTCAACTGGGCAAGAAAAAAATTGAAAAAAATAAATCACCCAAACTTAGTTTTGGCGCACTTTGGTTCCTCCCTGGCCCACTGTGCGGCGTGCCTAATTGCTACGGTGAACCTAGAAATGAAAAAAGTTATAAGTCCGCATTATAATTCCCCGGCGACCCGTACGGCCTGTAAAGATAGGAATACGCCGTAGAGTGACACTGAGGTCGCCGTAAGTATCTCTCGATTTTGGTGGCGTACGGCCGCCGTATCCTAGCCGTAGAGCAAATGTGACATAGGCATAACTGTACATTCTGCAGGGCATATGTTTTGACAGCGAATAGTATTAATTTGTTCATTTATTTATTTGTGTTTATTAATACTATGAGGACGCCAGAAATATTTGAAAATTGGAAACAAAGCAAAAATGCGAAAAAAAATGGGATGATAAATGAATTGTGCAATATTGTTGATGATCACTACATTATTTAAGTAAAAACAATGAACCCTTCAGTGGGCCCAGATTTACGATATCAAGAAAAGGGACTTTAGATATTTGAAATAAAAGTTGAAGGTGAGTACGATGTATGATTTATTATCTGTGACTCTTAACAATGATTTCAACACAGCTTAAAGAGTGGTGACGTGTTACGTCATCAACATATCTATTTTCGGAATTTCTCAAAGACATTGCCCAACTGTCGAAAACCAATTGAATATATTAAGTATTGGCTGAGATATGACCTTCTGAATAAATAGATTTCCCATCGGAACTCAGTTTTATATTGCTCTGGTTCATAACATTATGAGCCAGAGCAAACTGTGGCAAACTGAAATATCTTGAATTTGTATTTTTAAAAAATCAATATCACCTCATGGAAAACAAAAGGAAATACAAATTCAGTTTCAAGTTTAGTTTATTTTTACATTTGGTTCATGAAGAACAACATACATGTCCAGACACGGCACTAATATCCTTTGGCAAGATATTTACCTGCACTTGCTACTCTCCACCCAGGTGTGAAATGGGTACCCGGTAGGATGCGAACGTTCATGTGGTTGGACGAGCAAGTGTGCGCCTGTAAAATGGCGACTGGCTGGAATGCTCCCCAGGGAGTGGAAAATGTGCACACATTGTGTGCGGGTAAGCCTGAATCCGATGACCGGGGTAATAATATATCTGTAAAAGCGCTTAGGCACATCGTTGGATCGGTGTATTGAGCGCTATATAAAAAAAACGGATTATTATTATTATTAGACATATCATCAAAATGCAAAGTAACACAAAATTAGCAAACAATAATATTATCGAAAATAATATCGCTAGTGATATTCGTTTGTCTCGCAATGTGGTCAATAAGGAATCTAAAAGATCACGACGTTTCGTATGCTACTGCGATACTTCGTCAGGTGATAAAAACTATTGTAAGCAAGGGTCTTTTATACTTTACGGTCCTCCCGTAAAGTATAAAAGACCCTTGCTTAAAATAGTTTTTATCACCTGACGAAGTATCGCAGTAGCATACGAAACGTCGTGATCTTTTAGATTCCTTATTGACCACATTGCGAGACAAACGAATATCACTAGCGATATTATTTTCGATACTATATCCGCAATGAGTAATATATTTAGCATTAACAATAATATTAAGAGAAAAAATAGTGAACGAATGTACACGAACACAGAACAACTAAATTGATATTAAAATAACATGTGGGGGACCAGCAAAGGCCAGGAAATGTTGAGACTAATACCAAGTACAATAATAGGCGTTTTGATATTTTGATATAAAACGATATTAAAAACCACAACACTATGACAGTAATAAAAGTGAAGAGGAGTACATAAAATAACCAAATCAAGTTCGCAAATGTAAATTAAATCCAGATTACTTTCTATTAAGAGTATATATATGACTTTTTTAAAATGTGCAAAAAAACATAGTACATACAATAGCATAATACATTTTAACATAATGTGTAGGTTTTACCTGATTTTAATCATCTTTAAATATATCAGTTTATATGAATTGTTACAAATTCTAATCCAAATTGCTACCAAAATACTAAAGATATGATAAGAATTCAAAACAAATCTTCTGTGTGCTCATGCCTTGAGCCATAATGCATGGCCCTACAGAAGATTTGCGTATGTTGGGAACCGGGGTAAAATGCAATTATTGATAATTTATTGCATTTTTTTTGTTTTTTTGTATTTGTGGGAGCTGCCTCCTACCCTAGCCCCCGCTGCGTACAGTCATGGTTCAGTGGTAAAGCAATGGCCCCAGGATGAAAACCGTGTCGATGTGCTATATTAGTGCCCTTTTGAGGGGCATTAATCCTCATTACTGTCATTTATGACTTAAAGGCGTAGGCCCCCTAGTTGATAAGCATAGTAGCATACACATGCTTTAGCAGTCACGCAAAACTAACACTGTCAAATTATTATTCAATAAAATCTGAGAATGTATAAATTATCTAGATCTATTAGGAATAAATCAATGTCAAAGTAATTCCATAAATTGGGGTAAAAAAAAAAATCCAACTTTATGAGCAACAGTATATGTATCAGAAAGCATTTGTTCATTTTATTCCCTACATACAGAGAAACAGAAGTTTGAATATAGGGAGTAAATGCTTGTCGTATAAGTGACACCCCTAAGGGAGTAAATTCGAACCCCACAAGAAGGTGTAAATTTGCACCCCAAGGTTATGATTTTACTCCCTTTAAGGAGTGAAATTTGCTCCCAATGGTGTTTAATTAACACCTTTTGGTTCCATTTTCCTGAAAAATGGGATCAAATTTACACCCGTGGGGTTGAATTGAATACCCTATATGGTCGATTTCACACCCCGTGGGGAGTAAATCTACACCCTTCTTATGCACAGCATGAACCAATCGATCATCCCTCGTGCAATGAATCATCCATGCTTCGGAATCACTTAACAGTCACTGATTCTCACCCTTTTGTCTACGTTTCACTACTCTAAAGAAATCAGACCAAAATTTCGAGTTATATGTCGAAAAGCTTTAATGCTTACCTAAACAACAGTTAGTGTGAACTCAACACAAGTGCAAACAGTAAGAACCAACTTAAAGTAAGCCTTGGTGTAGCCTCTTGTCGATGGCCCTCGCGTTGTTGGAGTCCGTAAATTCTGGCGAGCGAAGCGTGCCAGAGAAACAGAGGCGTTTGCGCGGACGGCCTCTTGACTAGTGATCTGTATTTCTTATGTTTTACGGACTCCAACAACGCGAGGGCCATCGACAAGAGGCTAGCCTCGGTGAGGCTTGCCTGGATGGACATACCGGATCAAATGTAGTGGAAATACCTAAATACACAATTCTGCCTTCCCGATTATTTTCCCTTTACTTAACAGTATACAAAGTCAATTATGTACTAGTTAGTAAAACAACACTTCTTCTAATTTCATTAAATTATCAAATATAACCTTCGGTACAACCCCTTTTTCTTGATCAGATAACTTTCACAAAAATGATTTGCCCAAATGAAACATGATAATTCCCTTTTTTTCTTGTACTTTAGGTGAAGCAAAGTTAGTTTTTACTATTTATTGGAGGTCTATCTAAGAATATCAAGTAATCATTATCTGATGTATTGTGTTACAGCTAATACTGAATACATGCAAATCTGTGTGAATAACAAAATGCATTGTGAACGAATTCAGGAAACCTGCAAATTATTTCCACTGAACATCAAAGATTGTTTTGTTTTACATAGTTGGCCTGTTGACGAACTGTTCCATCTTTTTTTTGATTTTCTTTATCTCCGTGTTCATTTGTAGGATTTGAAACATTGCGTCATCCAGTGGCTTGTGCAAATACAAAAAATGTTTTCATACACAAATTTGTATCACACATTGCTTTTTACATTACGGAAATGTAGCTAAAGCGTTTTTATTTTATTAGATAGTGTTTATTTTGTTTATCTCAAAATTTCAATTATACAGCGAAGAACTTGAAAGAAAGAAGGAAATACAGATAATGAATCTGTAAGAATTACAAATAAACTGTACAGGATTAGCCAGACACCAGAGTAACACCATTACAGCAGTACATGATACCTAACCTGTGAAAGATAATGCATCTGTGAGAAGAGGGATGAAAAACTTAACCGTGTATGATTAGACCCCTGTCGAGCAGAGCAACGTCAATACAGAAATACATATCACTGAAACCAGATGAAAGGTCGTGAAAGGCAGCCTCTCTCTCTTCACTTTGTGTTGCACAACGCAATCGGTATAGCCACAATCAGGGTGCAAAACCACTCGCACTTTGGTCCAAAAATTAAGTATCCAATAGAGCAGTTTCATCAACCCCAAATTGTTCATCCATACCCTCGAGTTAATACCCTGCAATATCCTGGAGGAAACTATCTTGGTTATCATTTTATGAACAGCAACACAACAGGGGGTGGTAGGTGTTAAGTGGAATTTTCAAGCATTAATTTTCTTAACACACAAATATTTTGCACTTCTTTGGGGGAATTTCTTGGCCATTTGTGAAAAATAAAACAATTCACACTCAGGGGGGTTAGTTATTTAATTACCGTCAGATGAACATTCAGGGGCTGTCCTTAGGGCCATTGGTAGGGTCCAGGGAGGAGAGCCCCTGGAAGCTCAAAGGTTTTGGGCATTTAATTACGGTCACTAAGAAGAAGAATGTTCAAACAATGCATTCTAACAACTATGACATATGGATCAGAAACATGGTCATTGACAAAGGATCTAGAACAGAAGCTTGTGACTACTCAACGAGCTATGGAGGGAAAGATGTCGCATTTATCTCTGCGAGACAAAATCAACCACAAAGTCATACGCCAGAAAACAAAGGTTAAAGACATCATGGAGAAAGTCAGAGAATCGAAGTGGAGATGGGCTGGGCATGTAGCAAGACTTCAGGACAATAGATGGACAAATCGTTTAACAGAATGGCAACCAAGGGTGGGAAAGAGAGGAAGGCAGAAGAGAAGATGGAGAGATGACCTAACATCATACATGGGAACGGCCGCTTGGACTAGGACAGCTAGAGACAGAAGAGAATGGACATTTCATGAGGAGGGCTTTGTCCAACGTCTGGATGAACTATAGCCTGATAGATAGATAGATGAGCATATTTTGATATCTCATTTGTGACATTGGTAGGTCACACATTTTTCTCTCTCTTTCTTTTTCTCTTTTAAAACAAAGTGAGGGGGGCTCGTGCCCCCGAGCCCCGTCGTTCTGCAGGCCCTGGTATGAAGGCTTCGAAATAAGCATTTTTTGGCCCGACTGTAAATTTGGGAATTAGTAATTTTCCAACAAACGCATGGTATGATTTACCAAAAAATTGAGAAAAAATACCGGAAAATAATGTCATTTCACCAACATTTGTAAATCACTGGTATCGAATTAGAAATACCCCCCCCCCCCCCCCCGCCCATTAGTACGCGAGTGTTCAGGGGCTCATGTCTTTTCACCTCTACAGTGCGTCCCAGAAAAAACTATACACTTTTGAAATGGCTGCCGAATAAAAGATATAATATTCTTGGGGGTAAAGTTTTATATGTATGGAAAGCTCATAAACTCAACTTTCATATGACACAAAAAAGTCCGAAAATAATTCATGCTTGGGTGAGCACTGCTCACTTTTGTAAAGGGTATGAAAATTAGGTTGCGCAGGAATTAGCTTTCCAATTTGTGAGAGGTAAATCCTTTGGAGCATACAAAATTGAGGGTGATATGATACATTCATGATTTGCTGAGTGAATTTCATGGTTTATTAAACCAAATTTGTATGCATGAGTGACCAGGAATTGCATTTTTTATTGTAGCATTGTAAATTTCCCTGGTAGACTCAGTGGTGTGTTTATGGGAGTCAGGATGGAGGATGGTACATGTTGTAATTTCCATGTTACAAACTTTTTTTTTTTTTTTTTTTTTTTTACATCTGTGACTTTGAATAAAAACCTTCACCAAGATTGTGCATTGAAAGAGGAGGTGGAAATGTGGGCCATTGAACTGGAAGACTTTGATTTTTAGTTTCCATTATCTGATATTTTCTCCCCTTTTTTCTCTTACAAGATGGATGAAACAGTTGTAACATTGAAAACTGAAAAGAAAGACTGACATGTTCATTTTACAAATTTGTGAATTTGTGTTAAACTGTACCGTATTTCTTGTGAGAAACTCAAGTGCTAAAATGACTGGTTGGTTGGTTGATAGATTGAGTGATTGACTGAGTTATTGATTAATTAAGATCGATTTATTGAATGATTAAATTGATTGAAATACTGAATGGTGATTGAATGCTTGATTGATTAATTGATTGACCGATTGACTGATACATTGTTCATTAAGTGATTGATAGCTCAATGTTGATTGTGTAATGAATTTTCAAGATATGCACAAGCATACCCGGGCAGAGAGAGAGAGAGAGAGAGAAGGAGAGGAGGGGGAGGGGCATACAACAAAGTCCTACCCTACATTTCACCTCCCCTGCACCATGTACCATCACCCCGTCCTGACTCCCATGAACACACCACTGAGTCTACCATGGAAAGTTACATTGCTATACGGTAATAACAAATGCAATTCCTGTTTACCCATGCATGACATGTTAATCCCATAAACCCCAAATTTCACTCAGCAAACCCAAACTCATCATAATTGATCATAATTTTGGTCATATCATCCTCAATTCCGTAAGCTCCAAAGGATTTACCTCTCACAAATTGGAAGGCTAATTCCTGCGCAACCTAATTTTCATACCCTTTACAAAAGTGAGCAGTGCTCACCCAAGCATTATTTATTTTCGGACTTTTTTGTGTCATATGAAAGCTGAGTTTATGAGCTTTCCATACATATACAACTTTTCCCCCAAGAATATTATATTTTTTATTCGGTAGCCATTTCAAAAGTGTATAGTTTTTTTTGGGACGCACTGTATAATTAAAAAAAAAAACACACTTTCAATATTTCCACGATATGCGCGAATCGCATATATTATAAAAAAAACCTCCATTGATAAATGTAGGGGCATGCGGAATGTATTCGAAATTTAATTTCTGTTTACTTTCCTTTTATTTGAATGGAATATAATTAATATGTGATTCGATTCAGGTTTTGTTATTTTGTAATGTTCTTTTTGGTTACAAAATACAAACCATCTTTACTCCTTTACTGCTTTCTGCTCTTTTTTAGGGGGGCGCTTTAGGTACCCCCCCCCCCCCCCCCCCCCCCACTTCCGGCGCCTATGGTAAATGTCTTATACTGTGCCGGAATTGTACATAGTCCATGTAGACCACGGGTGGCCAACCTTTTAAAGCTCGCGGGCCACAGCTAACGATTGGCATAACTTGGCGGGCCATAGGAAGTCTTCTCCCCCCCCCCCCCCCCCCAAAAAAAAAAAAAAAAAAAAAAAAACACTCATGTACACACCTGCAATTTTGCAAAAACAAGCAAACAACAAAATCAGTGAGAAAGAAAAAAAAAGGCGGGAGAAAAGGGCTGCAAGTTTGAAGACAAGTATGGCATTTCAAACATAGGTCTATTTCTCGATTCACAACATTAATTTGTATAATTATGTACAAACTGAAATTAACACGGCGAGTGATGTTCATGCCTGGGGTATACTCAGATTTGGATTGGACGGGGGTGTGCCGCTCAAGCCTCGAAACCCCTACCCATTATTAGGGGTCATTTTTCTCGAAAAAGGGACACATTTTCCTCAATTTTCGGGTGTTTGCATAGCAAACGCCCGAAAATTTTAGAAGCGGACCCATTTCTAATGGTATTTTTGTTAGAAGTGGGACCCATGTTTAAGGATTTTTGTGACAAAGTCACCCATTAGAGCGGCACACCCCCGTATGTGATATGTGAATACCCCCCTATGTAATGAGAGGAAATTTTAGGAGTTTTGTATCAACCACGTAACGATTCAATATGTTGTGAATGATGGGAAAAAATTATGGAAATAGAGATAGCTGTTTGTAAATGTTTTAACCTTTCTCATCGCTGCTATGCGGGCCGCATTTCATTTATGAGCTATTTTTATTATCACTTCTTCAATGCTCCGCGGGCCGCACCAGAAAAGCTCGCGGGCCGCATGCGGCCCGCGGGCCGCGGGTTGGCCACCCGTGATGTAGACTGTTCTAAAATTGTGTGGAAAGAAGATATGCTAGTTTTAGTCAGATAATTATTTCATTTTAAAGATTTGTTTTCCTCTTTATGTTTTCACTTCGGTTATGTACCTCGTAAATAGTTTCTATGGGCTTTTGTATTTACAGATTATTTTGATGACAAACCGGTAATGTGTTTATTCCGTATTCATAATCCATAATTTAATTATGTCATTTTCTGTACATATCTAATTACAGCGGTTGGTATAGATCAGTGGCGGATCCAGCCGGCGGGAAGAGGGGGGGGGGGGGCCCAATCCGTGAGAAAATATTAGTTGCGACTCAGCCACCGGTAAATAAGCGGGGGGGGGGGGGGGGGATAGGAGGCACTTTTTTTTTTGGTCAAATTTTTCAGGAAATATTTTGCGCCGACTCAGTCAGCCGGTGAATAAGCGGGGGAGGGGGGGGGGGGGGTTGAGACCACTATTTTTGTTTTTTTCACCTAATTCGTGAGATTTTTTTGTTGTTTTTTTGTTGTTGTTGTTGACCCTTTAGACCCCCCCCCCCCCCCCCCCCCCGTGGATCCGGCGTCAAGGGGGGGGGGGTAGCCAAATCTTAATACAAAATTTAGTGCCGACTCAGCCGGCCGGCGAATAAGTAGTAGTAGGGGGTGGGCGCTTTTGTTTTTTGTTTTATAAAGGTTAACTTTACGTTATTATCCTATTTTGTTATCGTTTTGGGGGGTTAGGGGGGCCGGGCCGGAATGATCGCTACGTGGATCCGCCCCTGGTATAGATTTCAATGCAGCAGTATCCAACAAACGAATGTACATATGTACAGCGTGAGTCACAACAAGGAAACACAGATTCAATTCTATAAATAACACGACCGCAACTATTCTCGAAATTTAAACTCAAAGGAAATTTCAATACCCTATTGTATGTCCCGTTTCAAAAGGTGACGCACAAGGCTATCGAAATCGCCTTGGGTCAGTATTTCTTAAGTGGTTGCCATCGCATTCAATATTGATGCACTCACGGCATAATTATAGATTTAGTCGGTTATGCACAAGTTGCAGCCTGTCACCTCTCTTTTATTTTGACACGTTGTTCAATACAACAGACAGTTGGACATAAGCAACAATGGTTGGGTTCATTTTGTATCAATACTACTATTAGTTGTACCACGTGAGTAATGCGTGTACCTTCCCTAATTACACAGAGGGGCCTACCTAGCAATGTTGAAAACAAATGATAATTTCTTTGAATACAGTACCTTATTGTAGATTATTGTAAATCTACTCTCTTCTCACAAAATTGTACATAGGCTGTTAGAGAATGACGGAGAAAGAAAATAAGTCTTTTTTTAAAATCAAACTTATAACGAGTATTTCGCCTTAAAACATGGTATCATTTTTTTCGCTATCTCTCATTCAATCGTTTAAATTGTAGATATTCATACAAGTGATTGGAATCATTTTTCCCTTCCATTTATCAATTTCTTTACAGATAGGTTGTAGGTTTATCCATGTACTTCATGATTTCATGGTATTATTTTCTTTCTTTGCATATCCGACTTGTCAGATGATACCTACTTGAAAAGCATGGTCTTATAGAGTGTTAAACAAATGATCATTAATTAGTTATTTTCACAAATAATTGTATTTTTGCAAACAGAATTGTACATAGATTGCTCTGCATAGTGAGCCTCGGAAGTGAGAGCAGTTACACAGAATAGTCATTGCTTTCTATAGAGAGGGAGCTAGTAGCTACAAGTAGTGCAGTGGGGCTTTAATCAAGTATCTTCATCTTTCTAAACATCAATCTAGAGTTATTGGGTTAATTCTGTACGCTCAGCCACCAATTAAAATTTTGTCAAAATTGTCAATAATTGATTGATTTCAAGATGTTTGAAATCAGGTAAATGTTATTTTGTGTACTATGGTTAATTGGTCATTATTTAACGTTAAATAAAGTCTTGTATTTCCTGATAATATATTCCTCCTGGACATGATTTGTTTGTTCCCTTTGTTTTTTTAATTTGCCAGACTTGTGTAGAAAATGTGAATAGAAAAATGTTAAAGAGAAAACATATAATGATATTGAGTCATTTTACAAGTATTGTCTTCAATTGCTACATCATGTTCATCTACAAGGCTCATTTTTCTTGATTTAGGTATCATATGAAAGAGCGGAAAATGAACTTTCTAGAAATATGAATTTTTCTTTGGAATTCAGATACCGCCCGCCAAATTACTCTTTGGTTTCCTTCCTTCAAATTGCTTTTAATCACTCATGCGTGAAATATGTATCACGTGAGTAGCATCAACTGAAAGAAGGGACTCTAAGCTTTCCAAATATGTATCATTCATTAATTATGGTTGTGATTAAGTTATGATAAAACATCGATACTTCTCGGTTTCGTTTTTTCTGGGACGCACTGTATAGGGCACGCATGGAACACAAATCTTTTTCTATGCAAGTTTGTTTGCGTGCGTTATATTTCACTGAGAGTGTATTTAAACTGTAAAAGAGAATTTGAACCTCAAAGTTTGACTACAATACAGCAACATCGAGCAGAACATGTTTTAGTGATTGGTACACTTTGAGCATACTGTACATCACACATTAAAAATGAGTATGCGTAGGACTTTTGTTTATCCCCACTTGCCATTTGTACTACATTTTTGAAATGGCGACAGTTTACAGGGCGCATTATGAACAAGTCGTAAGCGATCATGTCCAGTGGGCACGCACCAATAATACACGTATATACGCTTACTTTAGTCAACAGAGATTATAACTTACACCCCACCACCTTGTAAAGTTCATAAAAACGGTAAAATACTAACTTTGCAATGCTGAGTTTTGCGACGCAAAATTATTGAAAAACTACTATGTAATGCATTATTAACATCAATGTACAATGCCTAAAAGTCATTGACTCGTATGCATTGTACACATCTAATTTGTTTACCCTTAGAAATAAACTTGATCAATTTCCAATTTTCAATTTAGAAAAAACATCACAATTCATTTATTCAAAATTCTCAATATTTGGGGGATTAAAAGTCATTTTAAAAGTACAATATCAAATATATTGAATATGACAATCAATAACTACTGAATCCAATTATATCATGGTTAGCCATAATATATCTTAAATTCAAAAATTCTTTTTAAATGCAAATGTAATATAGAACACAGGGTCTGTGTACAAGTATGAGTTCAAACCCTTATGGCTCTAATATACATGTATGAAGACTATAAGAAATACATTTCTTTATCCTGAATTTAAATCTCATGACCTTGAATTATTCAATATCAAAATACATCAAATACATAAGAAATTATAATTGGAATGATCATTAAACAGATCATGAATAACATTGAAAGTTATTTTTCATGGAAAATTCAAGTACTTGAAGGACTATTAACACATCGTTCTTCTCCCATTCCATCATTATAAGGTAATTATTGCTACAATTAAAGTCTTTTTGACAGAATATGAAAACAAGTACATGGTTAAAGGTGAAACCGTCAATTATTACACAATTTTAGTTGGATCAATACAATGTCAAGGCTAGATAGAAGACTATTGCAAGGTAGCAAATGTGAGTTGGTCTATTGGCACGTTCACTAGGTCATCTCTCTGTCTTCGCCTATAAACTGGCTCGGACAACCACGGTTCAAAATGGAATCATATCTTTTGGATGGCGACATTAAAGTTTGGTCCCCAGACGTAAAAAATCATTTCTAATTGATACACATCTGTAAAAACCCAAAATATACACACACACGCACACCAAAAATACACATACAACACCCAAAATCCCCCCCAAAAAGGATAGTAATGCTAAAACGCTAATGTACGAACTCTATTTTTGATTTACTGTACTATCATACATACATACATAGTAATATTAATATCAGACGATATTGAAGAGAAGTCATCAAACAATTAAACTAACCATCGACAAAGATGTGGGATCGACATGACCCCTACAACCACCACCAGTAATAATCATCAGCATCAAAACCATTAATCTTTACTACTATATTTACTACTATGATGATCATAATCATCTTTATTACCAACGTCAACATCATATTACCAACATCATCATAACTATAATATCATTATTATCATTATCATCATTATGACCTTCTTTAACATCATCATCCTCGTCAGGATCATCATCAACTTAATTATCTGTACCATTATCACTATTACAAAAATTAAACATCAGCATCGTCATAATCATAATATCATTATCATTTTCAGCTTCGTCATCATCACTGTTAGTTTGAAGAGAGACGAACTGGTGCAAAATGATGAACAGAGAGTATTCAACAAGTAGAAGGCTGTATCTCTGTCATTTACTTGAAGCAGTGACATTTTACATCAATTACAGGCGAGATCCAATTTAGCACATCTCATTAAGTTTGGCAACAACAACTGTGAATGGTAAAGAAAATGCGTCACGAATTAGGGCAAGTCCTTATGTGTATACAAATTAGAGACATAGGGAAGAAGAGAAAGGGAATGTGAAAAGACAATACTGAGGCTCTATTCGAAACTTCCTCCTAATGAATGACATTTTGTTTTAAATTTGCATTTCATTCATTGATTAAAACCAGTCCCCCCACCAATATGCTCCCTAAACTTCTATATTGACCCATGCTACACTATTGTATGTATACACGTTTTAAGTAATAACCATCAGCATCTGCCAGTCATGACTACGGAATGTAAATATTACGATTGGCAAAACCCTAATATTTGTTTCAGAACTTACAAATGTCTCAATAATCAGGCCCCAGCATACCTAGGTGATCAACTCCATTCGCACACATCTATGTATAATCCACTTTCAGCCGGTAGAAAAATCACTTACCATTCCTCGAACCAGTAATAGTCAGGTGATAGGGATTTTTCCGTTATTGCCCCCAAAACATAAAACTCCTAACCCCTCAACTTAAGAACTGCCATACTCCCACAGCTTTTAAGAAGTCTGAAAACACATCTTTTCTAATATCTTGTGATATTCCCCTCTGTTTGTTATTAGTGTGAGCTTTGTATGCTAATGTTATCATGCTCGTAGGTATTTCTTGTTTATGTGCTGTGTATCTAATGAAAATAAATGCACTTCATTAATGTAATATTATTATCTTAGCTCACCACTAGTGGATGGCCTTTTATCAGGATCCCTCTGCCGACAGAAAGAGATAAGATCTTTGAAAGGTTCTGGAGTGTCGCTAGGAGGATCTTCTGTTTTTCCATCCTTGATGAAGTTGAACTTCTTCAAATGGTCCAGGAGAGTTCCATCTATACGAAAACAAGGGTTTTGAGATTATTTTCATGTAAAGAGCGTGATATAAAACCAGTAAATCTTTGCACACAACACTTAATGTGTGCACACAACACTAAATGCTTGCAACTTACGAAAGTTTCTTGCCATTCAAATTGCCATCACTTAAAATTTGTGGAAGTTTCTTGATGCAAAAAATTATTGTTTCATGGTTTAAAAAAAAATTGCTCAAATGACGTCATACTGTTACGTTGCCATTGTATAACCTGGTATAAGCAAAAGAAAGGAACCATCATTGAATCATTTGTCTCAATTAGTCGCTATGGGCTCAAAGCTTTGGACTTCACTCATGCATTATTTAATTTCTAATTAGCGAAGAAAAGTCCAACAGTGCAACAAGAGCACTTTCGGTATTTTGTGAGCTCCGAAGTTTCCAGAGACCATAATTATGTAATGATGATCATCATTTCGAATCTTTCCACATCTATACCCCAATATCTAGCAAAGGTAAGTGCCACGTCGTTGGCCTCTACCAGGTCTCTCCCAATGTATGTGTCAGCCAGCATGTAACAGCTCACTAGACGGCCCATGGTCTGGGGGTCCTGCCTGCAATCACAGTCTGGTGAATTCGTGTCAATTATTCCCCATTGCAGTTTATGCAAGTATGTATCTCCATATTTGCCTTGCATCTCCTCATGCCCGTATGCAAGCAGCATGTTTAATAAAGACTATGCTATAATATTTGGTAACGTAGAGGAACACCACATGACCAAATAGGTTGGGCTTACCCGGAGGTGTTGTGGTCTAGTGGATACGACATCGGACTGTGGATCCCATGGTTCACATTTCTAGTCCCGCCGTGTCACTAATTTCATTTGGCAAGACATTGATCTACATTTGCCACTCTCCACCCAGGTGTAGTAAGAGGGTACCTGGTAGGAATTTATTCCTTGAATGCTTTTAGCACCTTAGGGTGCCTTGAGTATCCCTTGGGATGGATATGTGAGCAGTATGAATGAAGCTTATTGATTTATTATATGGGATATTACATAACAAAATCATTAGACTTGCAAATATGTATGTCAATGTACCATGACTGAATTACCTTGTTGTTCCATGGCTTGGAAAGGTTGCATCCTTGACGCAATCTCATACAATATGACTCCAAGTCTACAGGACGGAAACAGAAGAGATCATACAATACTGGTAAATGTGTATACAAATGCTAGGTCTGTAGCTCGCAACCCCTAATCATGGTCTGCTCTGGTTCGTTGATTTTGGAATACCCTTACCCGGTTTTGGACCGGTCAAGTTAGTTGTTACACAACACAATTAAACCGATCACAACAATTTTGAGATCAATACATGTCTGTTATTTTTTTTCTTATAGGACTTTGCGACAACTATTACCCTACTTAGCGTTAGGTATGAACACAAACATATAAGAAAAATACAATTCCCGAGTGTTAAAACTTGTTCCCAACTCTTTTCTACCAGATTTCTGTTACCAGGTTGACATGAATTGTGTTTTAGTTTAGTGGCTTGCTTGGCTTAAAACACTCAGTTTGGCTAGTTTATCTCTACATTTCTAGAAAATACATTTATTTCACTTTACTCACTTATAGACTTCACTCTTGATACTGCGCTTGAAATTTTGACTTGTTTCCTCAGGGCAGAAGTAGTTTATTCCATCTTGTTCAACGGACCCACGCCCCCCAGATGACATGGTTGATTTGCTCTTACTGATCTTCGATGCTGACCTCACGAAACCATTGTCAGAGATCTACAGAAATATACAGAGAATTAATTGATCTTCTTCTTCATCATTGCGATAAAAATGTTATTCCTAAATTTCTCTTAATGGACCAAACACATCACTCCATTTCATAGCATTTGAGCACATAAACAGCATTTTCTGATGAGGATAACTACATTCCCAAATACACCAAAAGTATGCATTTGACAACCAGCCATAGGTGATTAAGGCATCTGATAATGACGATGATGATGATAAGAATACAGCAACAACAGTAATACTAAACAACAATCGTAATAATAATTGATAACAAATAACGATGACATTGTTATTAGCCAATAATGTGAGCGCCCGCAAGAAGGCCGATAGAGATATGTATTGTCAATGGCAGCCATGGCACTTTTTGCGGGCAGCCAACAATACTTTTGTACAAACCTTAGCTCTGAAGTGTCCATCTATTAGGAATCTTGTAGAAGTGATTGCTCGATGAAGCATCATTTTACCCTGGCCAAAATGGATTGTGTAGAGGCCTTGAGCGCAATCCCTGGCAAGCGTGACCCGTTGTTCCCATGGCAACGGATGATTCTCCTTGTCTTGAAGAACACTTCGGAGGGTTCCATGAGGCATGTACTCTACCACAAAGCACATACGACCTAGAATAGAGGAAAGAGTTCTAGAAATAGTACAGAGATCATGCAGAAATTGCCTCCCGTTAATTGCAACAAAAATATACCAACTGTTATAGTATCACAAAATTGCACGTCATAAAGAAACATTTATAAGGAATCTGAGTGGGGGGAATGCTTTTAAAATTAGCCAAAATCCGTAATAATTATTTCCCATTTTACTCTGAGCAACAGCTTACAAGCAGAGTTTAAATATTTTCTTTGCAATTAGTCGGAGGTTAGTGCTTATTTTTGAACAAAATAACTGTTTTAAACTGTCAAAATCATGGCATATAAATCTCTTCTGGGAATGGATTTACTCATCGATGAAACTTGTGGAAGAGCAGAAATGAAATATGTACTGCCCCCAGAGACTCTAGTAGCATCTATGTAGTCAAGGTGGCTGTAATAGGTCTATTTCATGAGGGTCATAGAAACACGAAGGCAAACAGACTCCACAGTGACACCAAACCGACAGATTGCTGGCCGATCAGGATTATGTATTTTTGTGTTCTGTCTGTCTTCTGTCTGGTGTCTATCTTGTCAGTGTGAGTTTGGTATTAAGAACAGACCCTAGTATACAAATATACACTGTCTTGAGAGATTCTGGTTAAAACTATGCGCAAGAGGTGACTCCTTTAGACTATAGTACACACAGAGAAATAAAAGGTGTTCCTGGGGAGTAAAACGAAATTGGAAAAATAGGGCGCCGTTTTTACACCTTTTAGGGAGTAAAACACGGAAATACGCAAGGGTGTATATTTGAGGTGTAATTTTACACCCTATTTTAGTCAGACGAGCTCTGATTGGTCAGTGCATATGCGCATGCGCTACAGCAATGGCGCATCGTGTCAATATAGGTACTGCCAAATGAATTTTTTAAAAGCTTAATTCACATATTCTAGTCATGTTAGGGGAATTATCATGTTTCATTTGGGCATATTATTTGAGTGAAAGTTATCCAATCAAAAATAAGGGGTTGTACCGAGGGTTATATTTGATAATTTAATGTAATTAGCAGAAGTGTTGTTTTACTAACTAGTACATAATTGTCTTCTTATACGTGTGACTAAAGGGAAGAAATTCGGTAAGGCAGGATTGTGTGTTTAAGTAATTCCATTACATTTGAACCGATAACTCCAGCCATAAGTTAGTTCTTACAGTCTGCACTTGTGTTGAGTTCACACTAATTGTTGTTTAGGTGAGCATTAAAGCCATGGGTGTCGATCCTTACGTAATACCTATTCATCAGGGGGGGATGAATGAATAGATCATCCCCCCCCCCCCTGATGAATAGGTATCAGTTACAGATCGACACCCATGATTAAAGCCTTTCAACATATAACTCGACATCCTGGTCTGATTTCTTTAGAGCAGTGAAACGTAGACAAAAGGGTGAGAATCAGTGATTGTTGGATGATTACGTAGCATGGATGATTGATTGCTCGAGGGATGATCAATTGGTTGATGCTGTGCATAAAAAGGGTGTAGATTTACTCCCCACAGGGTGTGGAATCGATCATAAAGGGTATACAATTCAAACACACGGGTGTAAATTTGAACCCATTTTTCATGAAAATGGAACCAAAAGGTGTTAAATGAGCACCATTGGGTGCAAATTTCACTCCTTAAAGGGAGTACAATCATAACCTTGGGGTGCAAATTTACACCTTCTTATGAAAAAAAGTAATTTACTCCCTACATTGGGGAATAAATTTACTCCCTGAGGGGTGTTACTTATGCGACAAGCAGTTACTCCCTATAGGGAGTCAATTTACACCTACTTTTCTCTGTGTGTACTATTTGCTGAGGGGCACAACCCCGAAGCAAATGGTACTATTGGAGTCACCGAGGCCCATAGTTTTAACCATTACCTCGAAAAGAAAACATGGTATATTTGTTTTCTATCCTGCATCAACATTTTGAAATAAGAACAAACTAAATCTAATTTTTGGGAAAAATTTTATCAAAATTTAGAAATTTGAAAAATAACATTTTTAAAATAAAATAGTATTATAAATAACTAAAAAATTAGAAATCAAATAAAAAAATTAAATTGAAGAAAAACAAATCCAAACAAATTTAGCTCCCAAATAGTACTCTCATATAGTACTTCTACTCCAAAATAGTACTCTCATATAGTACTTTTTTAGAGCAACCTTAAAATAGTTGAAATATTTCTGGTCATGTGACGAGCTCTCAACCAATCAAAAGCCACTAACTTTTTGATGCAGGATATAATAGAATCTATAGGTTTGAGAGGACTGCAATAGGTATTTTTCCTGAGGTTTGCAGCAATATGAACAGAACCTTGTCTATGGTTCAGAAGTTTGGAAAAACAATATCATCCTTGAGATATTCATAATTTAGCAAGTTACCTTTAACACAACCCATTAATAAGGGGGTAACACCATACCTCATGTTTCTGCTGTTGATGATGGACCAACTTAATATGAGAATGGACTTTTTCCTTCAATTATATGTAGTCATACATATATTTATTTGGACCAACTTAATATGAGAATGGACTTTTTCCTTCAATTATATGTAGTCATACATATATTTATTATCCTCCTTACTTTCATAGTCTATGGTGTATCCGACGAGCTGAACAATGAAACTGGAAAATCGGAGATTCTTCCACAGGTTCAGCTGGTCTTTCAGCTCTACCTTGGTGGATAATCCCCTGTGAAATACAAAATGGTGAACCTAATTCATGTAGAAGGCTTTTAAGTTATTCATGCAAACAACAAAACAAACTCAATATTCATGTTACATGACTTTTGTTTTCTAACCAAACTAGCATTTCCCACATATACATACTACACTTGTCCAATTATAATATTACTTTTTTTCGAAATTAAAATCAAATTTCCCAAGTATACATACTGCACTTGTCCAATTATAATTTTCCTTTTTTTTTCTTCTCAAAATTAAGATCATCATATTATACGGCATGATTTCATAAGAAATTGTAGGGGCATTTTTTCTCTCTTCATGTAATTCTCTTATTCTTTTCCATGGCATCTTGTTTGTTGTATTTTCATTTGTAATTTCATTATGATTGTTCAGTTTGCTTAAACCTGAACTTAATTACCAACATTACTGAAGATTTTAGTCCACATTTGTAAGGAGAGACTAAAGTCAACCTCTTTATTCCATATAAATCATTATATAACAAGGAGAATTCATTCAAGAATATACGTAGACCAGTTTGTTTGTAGCACATGGTGCAAATAAACCCACAAATCTTGTAAACAAAGAAAAGTCCCACTTTGAGAATTTTAGAATAATCTCTACCAAAGTAAAATGAAGGTTTTTCATGAAATACCTTTTGTTTCGTCTTTTTAGAAGATTAAGAATAACATAACTTTAATGAGCATGTATCCAGTATTAGCTGCTTTTAAAAATCGATACTAATGATGAAATTTACAATGTATCCCATGACCTGGGCTCATTGAATTAAACTAAAAACAACTGATGGAAAATTTGCTAACAATTTAAACTACAATGGCAACATCACTCAACAACTAATCATATCAGAGCTTTCATGAAAGTTACCATAAATGCTAAGCATAATGCAACAGACTCAGAACATATTATTTATTTTAGGCATTACTAAACTACGTACAATTTTTTTAATTTTTGTTTTGTTTATAGTTTTTGCAAATGATGAGTTGTGCTTACGTGTCATCAAACGCTTTCCTGACCAGCAGCTTATCTTCAAACCTGTGCTTAGTCTTGATAATAGGACCGTATGTTCCTTCTTGCAATTTCTCTCCGTCGGTGAACTCTGAATAATCCATTCTCAATTCTAAAATTGAAAGCATACGAAAGAGAACATAAATAATTCCGTACATACATCAGAGCTCCTCACTTCTTCTTTTACAAAAGGGTCCTCAATGTGAACATTTTGAGATTTTGGGTGCCTAAATGTCCTAAAGGCCTGTTAGTGCCTGTTATAGTGCACACACTCAGCTGTTCTTAAAAAGGTAGTGTATTTTGCTTACAAATAACTTTTTCTTTCGTTCTTTCTTTGTCTTATTCCGGTGTTTACGATAAGACCATGAGTTCCTTCCTCCGTGTCTGTGCTTTAACTTTGGATAATTCTTGCTTAACTTTAAAACTGAAGGGAAAATGAGATATTTTGTTGTGTTAAGTATTGTTCTGAATAATAATAATAATAATATGGATATTTATATAGCGCCTGTATCCGCCAGGCTCTGACGCACATGGCGCTGTACATATTACTATCACAAACATATAACTTTCTTAACTAAAATAAAGTAAACTAAAACAACACAAATTATTACGCTACGTTGACATGATTAAAAAGCACTGTTTAGAAAGAGATGGATTTTTAGAGCAACTTTGAAGTCAGTTAAGTTTACGATGCTTGAAAAGGGTTTATCCAGGTTCCAGTGAACTCTTTATATTACATGTATGTACCTAGAAGAACTCAAGAATAAGTGATTATAATGACAGCAGGTCCCAATGAGATACAAATCCTTGGGTGCCAAAGTTATCAGTGATTGAGTAGTAAGTACTAAGAGAGTTGGAAGAATTCGTATTGCACATGTATCCATCCAAGAAGATGCTCAAGGCACCTGCCATGTACCATTATCATCCTGGATTTCATCAAGCTGTCCTAAGGGGCTCAAGGCATTCAAGGAATACATCCCTACCAGGTAGGCTTACCGATTTACTACACCTGGGTGAAGAGTGGCAAGATGTAGATTAACATTATGCCAAAGGACAATCGTGCCGCAACATGATTCAGACCCTGAGCCATGTAATTCACACTCTTATGATATATCCACTAGACCATGGCACCTCTACAATGGCATTTAGCCTTTACAAAACAGTGACTAGCTCTTGTCTACCACTACCACAAAATCGAACTTACCGCTGACATACATTTCCTCAGATTTCATGTGTTCATTGAATTTGATTTCTTTGCGAAGGCCCTCAATCTCCTTTTTCATTGTTTCAACTGAAAAAAAAATAATCATGAAATCATTATTAACCCATCGACTACAGAATTCGAATAATTCCCTATGCGTTATTATAAACCACCCGATTCCATTACGGAACAGGTTAAAGTAAACACTCTCCCATCCATTCTTAAACAGGGCAAGTGAGAGGTAGTTCCTGTCCCATAGGTAACCAAATATTATCGAATTGTATTATAGAATAATAAACATGACATAAAAGTACTATTTCAATTGATGTTACTGTTTTAATCAGGGATACATGTTGGTTTCACCTGATGAGCTTGTTGGAGTTCAATATCTGCTATGTTAAATGAAGCCTGAAAAACATGAAAAGGAAGGCGTCAGGGCCTGAAATCAGGCACCTGCTGAATTAAGTTCTAGTGGAGCCATCATCTATTTTCGTACGGTTATCAAGTATAGTGAAATCTCACATGTGGTCGGTAACATGAAACACAATCTTAAATCATGCATAAAATGAAATATCTGTTTACACTACCAACATGAAAAAACAAAAAATACAAACTATTCCCATATAATAGCAAGACAGGTGTGAATTAGGGCGCGTTCATGCTTGATTTTGAAGGTAGAATGAGCGATTTGTAACGCTCATCGTAAACGCTCATCGTAATCGCAGTTCCACGGTGTACTGTTCATGCTCACTTCTCCAGGCAATTCTCCCTTGGTGGCCTTAATTGGCCTAGCAGCTGGATTCGCAACCTTGAAATGCGCATGCTATGTAGACCATGGTCCATGCGTAGACCCAATAGAGGTCAGTGCGTTGACCCCATTTAAACGCGTTTACAAATTGTAAACGCATCTTTTTGTGAGTTTACGATCGGCGATCGTGATCGCCGTTTTTCGGTGATTCTACAAAAGTAAGCATGAACGCAACAGTGTTTTAAACTAAACGCGTAACAGATGCCTGATTCTGGCCAGAAAAAGTGAAGCATGAACGCGCCCATAGAAGCACAAAGACCTGAATCGTCATTGACCCAATTCTGTGTTTACAGCGGCGGATGTTGTCTAGATAAGCCTCAAGGGCAAGGTGATAATGCAAAATATGATATCATAGTGTACATTATCACCTAGACCTTGAAGCCCCTCAAAATTCACCACAAATTTGATGGAAAAATTTCACTTAAATTCTAACAAAATGTGAAAGAAGATGTTAATTAAGACAAAATTCTGCAAAAAAATAAATAAATTGTGTTTGAAGACAAACAGGAGAAACGCTCTCGGCGGTCTTGCCTGCATTGCACAATTCGATGTGATGAAAAATTGACGTTGGGACATTATTAATAGGCAGGGTGGCCCATTAGCAACCCCCCCCCCCCCCCCCCCAAAAAAAAGGAAAAACTCTGAATATAATCAGCATTTTGAAGTGAATATTGGCTAAGAATCATCAGAATAATTATTTACTATAATTTGTACGAAGATTGATGACAAAATAATAAAAATTGATTTATTAATTATCATGTTAACTTGTGAAAATATAATCCAAGTCTACTGACCTAAAATGACCTTTGACCTGGACTTTCTGACCTGGCATTTGTGTCATATGATTTGTGATACTTGATATTCTGTGCAAGTTTCATGGAATTTGAAAAAACGCTTTTGAAATTATGCCAAAAATTCAAAATCTTGATGTTGATACCACAACAAAGTCTAAGTTTGCAGACCTTAAATTACATTTGACCTTGACTTTGTCACCTAAAAGACTAATCACATGATAAATGATACTTGATTACCCCTATGTTAAAGTTTCATGGAATAGGAATGTATACTTTCAAAATTATGATACAAATCCAAAATCGTAATCTTGTATTAAGTTTTGATGTTGATGCCACAACATAGTCTAAGTTTGTTGACCTGAAATGACCTTTGACCTTAACTTAGGGACCTGAAATTCTACTCACATGATAGGGGATACTTAATAACCCTTTGGTCTAAGTTTCATTGAATAAGAACTTACACTTTCAAAATTATTCTAACATTTCAAAAACTTTACCTGAGGTTGACGCCGCCTTCGCTGTCACCGGAAACGCGGCGCCTATGTCTCGCTTATTGCTACGCAGGCGAGACAAAAATTATAAAAGAATACATAATTTGGGTTTTCTGTTTAATGCAGAAAACCTCAAATTTCGTATTATTTCATCAATATTCGACTTCGCATGCATATATTTTGAAAATCCTTGTAGAAATGTGTTTTAATTGACATCCTCTTTCACATTATGATACAATTTGAATGAAATGTTGCCATCAAATTTGTGGGGCTCCCGACCCTCTATTTAGTGGGGCTAGTCTGGATTGAGAATGAGTCGATAACACCTACATGTATTAATTCAGTATCATTCAGGCTTCTCCTTTAAGAAAATATATAGACCTACCCACACAGTAACTACATAAAATATGCCTCTATTTTGCAGTCAGCTGTTGCCATGGGAGCTATAAAGTTTGTGTAATGTTCCTAAAACATGTACATGTACCTTGCCAACAAAATTACCATATTTTACATTATCAACTAGCCCTTATTATTATATTACATATGTTTTACTTTTTCTAGGTTTCTAAAAGAAGTGGCTTTGTGTATTATAATTTTTAAATTCCTAACTGAAGGAAAAAGTAAGGGGAACAAACTTAACAATGTACTTACGTATCAGATTCAGACTTTCCTTGATATATTGATTGTCCTGATTTTGATCGTTTCCATCTTGCTTCAGTTCCCCTAAGTCCTCTTTCATACTCTCCAAGTCTCGCTCAAGATCTTCTTTCTTCTGCGTTTCCATTTTATCCTTATCAAAAGCGTCACTGAGCCGTTTCTTCATATCTTCAGTCACTACCTCTAGTGATACAACCTACAGACAGACAGAAAGACAATTACAAAATGCAACAGCAACACAAAAATTAAGAAAACTTATTTAAACAAATACGTTGATTGTTTTGTACATTAGATAGTGACAATTAATTCTGCACTGCATTGCCAATTTATAGACACTACTGATTATTATTTTCTATATTCTTTTGCAATTATACATTATTACATGCAATTAAAAGCATTCAGAAATATTAAGAAAATGAGGATTAACATGAAACTGTGCGCTCAGTATACCTGTATTAAAACTAGTTGTCATGGCTCCTCCAGCTTATGAAGGCTGGAAGTGGTTCATTTTACAATGCCATATATGTGCCGTTTTGTGTATATATATTGCATGTGTGGCTAAACTAACGACCATGCTGATAGGCGAAGAAACTAAGAAAGCAACCAAATTAGGGTTAACTAGACCTACCTGAAGACAAAAACCAAGGCTTTGTTGCAAGGTGGTTAGCTGTTCATTGTAAGCATGAAAGTTTTCTTGGATTTTGTTTATGTGCGTAAACTTCCAATGCCATTTTGTATCTCCAAGCTTTGAGAGAAAAGCTTCAAGGTTCTCTATGCATGATTGCAACTGTTGCAGAGGTCTGAGATGGAATACAAAACGATTAACAGGATTTTCATTGGAGAGGGAGGAACTAAATGAAACAAGGCTTCTAGTTCTTGTTTTTGGTGATTTTTCAGCAAGAACTTACTTATTTGATTTTGACCACTGTACATTTCAAATTGCAGAAGTCTTAGGTACCAAACTAAAAATTCGACCGTAAAACAGATAAAGACTTATGACAAAAATGCTATATACTTCAGGGACGGATCCAGGGGGAGGGGGCACAGGGGACACGTGCCCTTCACCCCCCCCCCCCCCTCGGCCAAAAAAAAATATGTTAAATTCAACCCTAGGTTCGTCAAAAATGTACTGACAAACAGGGACGTGCCTCCCCCCCCTGCAAAAAGAAATGTTTTTAATAATAATTTAAAATATATATATATATATATATATAGGCGTGAAGAAAATGGTCTAGTTGAGAATTCTCGCACTTATATATATATATATATATATATATACAGTGCGTCCCAGAAAAAACGAAACCGAGAATCATCGATGTTTTATCATAACTTAATCACAATTATAATTAATAAATGACACATATTTGGAAAGCTTAGATACTCTTCTTTCATTTGATGCAACTCATATGATGCATATTTCACGCATAAGTGATTAACAGCAAGAGGAACCCAAAAAGTCATTTGGCGGGCGGTATCTGAATTTCAAGGAGAAAATCAAATTTCTAGAAATTTCAATTTCTGCCCTTTCATATGACACCTCAATCAGGAAAAATGAGCCAGGAATAACAAAGTTCTGTTTATTTAAAGTAGATATTCATTGATTTTAAAAACTAACTTAATTTCATTATTGCAAAGTTGAAGCTTGGATTCGACAAGGTTATCACAATTCAATGCTTGGAAACATTCGAAGTAATGATAATAATAAATTATAAAACGGTTAAATACAGCCCCGGTATAGCACCTGAAGAGCTCTCCGAACGCTGCTGCGATGTGTGAGATCACAGTATGGACACGATTTGCACAAGCAGACGATGTCCCATGACATCTCACACATTTTAAGTGCCTGTGTTTTCACCTTCTCTTGAAAAAATGATATGCCCTAACGTTGACTGACTTTGCGATGTCTCTCGAGCTCAGTTGAAAATTTATTTTGCAGTATTTTAAACAGACATTTGGTCAAGCACCTAATGGATGATATATAATCTCCACAACTAAATAGGTTTCACGGAAGGACAGAGAACGTCATACCATAGTTGACAAATACGTGAGAACAAACAAGGCTGGTGAAAAGAGTCATGTACATTTGTGCTTTGTCGATCTGCGGAAAGATTTAATGTTTGGAGGAAAGGACTGTTTTATAAAATGTTGACATGTGGAATCGGAGGCCAGTTTTACGAAATTATTACTAACACGTATAATAACCTTAAACTGAGTGTTATTGCTAAATGAGGGATTCACCCAGTATTTTGAAACCAATTGTGGTATACAACAGGGCTGTACTATAAGTCCCTCCCTGATTAAAGGTACTATGTCCCATTTGCAGGCCAAAACATTAAACGGTTAAATTCCAACGGAATCTGAAAGATAATACTAATTAAGAACTTCCCTAAAGAAAAAAAAGAGGGGGGGGGCTTGAAAATGTCTTTAAGTGGGACAATAACGACTAAAATTAGTTTTCAAATCGACTTAATTGCTACCAAGTCGGTAATTATAGTCTGATTTTCAGACCATTGCACCGAATGGTCGTATGTTTTGCACAAAGATTCAATCAGTTTAATTTTGGCCATTACAAGCAGTGGGTTATTGATGTAGACAAATGCTCATGTACCCTTTACAGCTCAGTGTATGTATGTTATTACCAAAGAATCAAAATCACTCAATAGTGTCTGACAGTGAAGTCTAGCAAGTAAACGGGTTTCCTTGCATACTTTGAATATTAGGACACTGCTAACGTTTACATTTCACTGATAGGACATACACGAAATATTCATAATTACTACAAAGTTCTACAGAATTTGATGTTGGCTGCAAAAGGGACACAGTGGCCCGAATTCACAAAGCAAGGTTTGAGCTCAGACCAAGGTTTATGTACGTCATATGACGCGTTTCAGGTTTGAGTTCAGACCTTGGTCTGAAATGCATTTCACAAAGCCGGTTTGTCCTCAGACCAAGGTTTATGTACGTCATATGACGCGTTTCAGGTTTGAGTTCAGACCTTGGTCTGAAATGCATTTCACAAAGCCGGTTTGTCCTCAGACCAAGGTTTATGTACGTCATATGACGCGTTTCAGGTTTGAGTTCAGACCTTGGTCTGAAATTACATTTCACAAAGCAAGGTTTATCCTCAGACCAGGTTTATGTACAGTACGTCATCAGACCCGAAATTTACAGACTGCTCAGATAGGAGGTTTGTAATTTCTCAAACCTGGTTTAAGAGCTATCAACCAATCAGGATGCAGCACTGGGTGGAGATAATTTATGCTCGATTGATTTTATCCAAATAATTCACCGCCAAAACAATCTGCGATAGTACCTGGTCAGCCCGATTTTAGTGCAATTGAAATCTCTCAATCTCTCGATCCTTTCCTTAAAATCGTAAGTATAAAACCTGTACATGTAGTCGAATTCATACTCTTCACGTTATTGACATTTCACTATTTGATATGCTTTATAACTTTCCATTTTCCATGAAATGTTCGGTGTTTTCATATCCGACGGCCTCTCAATTCCAGAGTTCAGGGACTGAGTCTGAGGGAGCTCGAGTCCAACGCCCAAGGCGGCGGCAGAGCTCGCACCCTCTGACCCTGGGCTGGAGTTGGGCCTAGCCGGGCCGGGCCTATATCTGAGTATGACTGTCATGTTTAATTTTGTCTTGTTGTCAGCAATGCCATGACACATGCCAATTAGACTAGGCCTAGACCTACACTAGTTATTACAAATTCATGATAATGATAATAATACCAGGCTCTAGCCTAGGCCTGGCAATGATGTCCATCACTTGACTTGGACACTGACTGGCCTGGTACCTAAATAAATAGAAATTGAAGTGGCATCAGCAATGCCAATGTTCCCCAAAATGAATCACACTGACAAGCATAGACCAAAAGCTTCAGTCTCTCTGAATTGCTGGTTGTTCACTGAGACTACGTCTGGCTCCACTAGACCTCTGATTATAGAATGTCAACAAATGTCAGTTTTATTATTTTTATTAAAGAAATGACCCAGACTATATCAGACGGTTATTTCTGTTTATGAGTCATGACAAGCAAAGCTTTTATTAAATTTAGATCTGGTTCTAATTGTCTTAATTAACTGGTTTAGTCTCCAGAGCCAGGATCACCCACAAAGTCACAAGCACAAGTAACATTTCTTTATTTTAAAAAAATTGTTTGAACATTTGTTTCATTTTATCTTCACTCCAGTAAAGATGGTAGAAATGCAGCTGATTCAGCATTTAATGAGCTGGTGTACCTGGAGGAGGAGCTGGAGCAATATATAGCAGCACAACCGGGTAGAGGCCTCTGAGATTGGGAAAACCCGCTGGATGATGAGCCTTTTGTTTTAGATTGAGGTACTTTGAATTCAAATTCTGTATTGGGAAAGTTGGCGAAAACATGGCCAAACTACTTGATGAATATTGTTAACATAGATCTAGCTATAAAAAAGGGCTTCTGTTGTAAAATCCTACCCTAGTGTCGTTATTAAAATCCAGAAATATTTCAATTCATGTTGACCGCCTAAATTCACTGTTCGTTTGCCCCGCTCCGCTGGTCTGCCTACGACCGTGCGAGCCCCTAATGCCATGCACATGTGCGTTTACATAAATTTATTCAATTTCTAAGCATTTTCTGTCATATTCCATACATTGAAAGATTAGTTATGATATTTATTCGTTTACATATGGTAGGTGATGAAAGCCTTAATTTTCATAATTTGTGTGTGGGGCATTTCCCAATACTGTTATTTGGCTTTAATACGTGAGGAAATTATTCAGATTATGTGTTGGAGTCAAGTTTGTGATTTGTTGATTAATTTTCACAAAAGGTGAAGCCGTGAAGGAGATTAGAAAAGGCATAGACAATTTTGTCTTTTATGTTAAATTGATTCACACCACATCTAGAAATCAGTATAATTTTGTTTTTTAAGTGACATAATAGCATAAACCAGCAAAAAAATGATTTATTTGAATGCTTGTTTTTTTAATTTTTTTTAAAAGGTAATTCGATCTAAAGGATGCACGGTGAGGAGGCGGCATGCCGTGTCACATTCATCTGTTTGCCGAATGGAGAGTAGTGAGGGATGTTTCCGAAGCTGTTGTCAGAAGAAAGGGACAAGTCATGAAGTTTCCTACAAGTTACAACAAGGCAAAAAGTGACTACTATTCAGAAGCAGTTTTTCCAGTACTGCAGATTTCCAGGAGTTGCTGTTGATGGGACACATGTTTACACCAGGAGCCCTGGTGGGGCAAGAGCCAGGTACTACTTCAATAGGAAGAACAGGTACTCCATCGATGTTCAGGTGAGAATAAATGAATACATCATGACTGGATCCAGCACGGCTTTCCCTTTAGACCTTTTTTTTGTACCTTGCAAAATTTTCACATTAGATATATACACTCTCCAGTCTTGTGTGTTGTACATCCATGCTATTTCATTGGTGACCAATGCAAGATTTCTAGTGGCCAAATGGATATTAAAGTAATATTCGCGTACAGGTACTCATTTCACTGCCTTTGTACACAGTTAAGAATATCCAATGGATAGTTAAACTTAAAAATCCTAACACTCGTTAATATCTTTTTAACGAAAGGGAAATTTGAAAAATCAAAACTTGTTCCATCCTTCTATTGGCAATGCAGATATGACCTCTAGATTTCTGATATTTTTTTGATGGCCATGGCAATTGGGCCACTGTTTTTGCCATTGGTCAATGAAAGAAAAAACAACAAAGAGAAGCATGTAAATTGATCAATGGCAATTACCACTATATATTTTAAACTATAGAAAAACAAACAGGTTCATTTACCATAAAAAGATGAGAGAGTGGGTACCCCCTCCCCCCCCCCCCCCCCCCCACACACACAAAGCATTTGTTGTTTTAGGCTCGAAATGTTTTGTTAAAAGTGAGATTATTTTTGTTTACATTGTTACAAGATAAACAATGAAAACATGAGTTAAAAATGAAAAAATACTTCATCAGTCAATAAATATAGGGTAATTAGCATTTTCTTCCAATTTTTGTTGTATAAATAGATATTGAAATGCAATTTTCACATATTCAACTGCATTTGCATTAATTACCATAAATAACAAGTGAAATTTCACGGCCTATCTGAAGTGTGAAATGAGTGAGTTTTCATAACTAATGAATGCCAACATGTTATTTCATATTGACAGGTTGTCTGTGATTATGCTGGGAAAATAACTAGTATCGTTGCAAGGTGGCCTGGACTGGTAGCAGCCACGATGCCAGGATCTTTTCTGAGTGTGCACTGAATTGACAGCTTGATGCTAGGGCATATGAATAACAGTTGATTCTTGGAGATAGACTATAGGGTAGGTAGATTATTTCTTTATATGAAAACATTTGTTTATTCTTTTTCTTAATCAATCTTGTTTCCTTTTTTGTATTTGGCCAACATGTGACATGTTAGGAATGTTCATTTATTAATATAGTAACAACTCGCATTAAGTAATTAATTCAAACGAGCTCATGTGCTTTTAAATTTCAGTTCACAAATCATTATTAATGTTTTTGATATCTGGATGCAACTTGATTAGTTTGTTGTCAAGAGGAACCTCATAGTTTTTGTATTAGTGACACAGGATTGAATTATTCCTGATTATGTGTACAATACATTGTATCCTTTTCTATAGTATTACCCCCCCCCCCCCCCCACCCCCCTCCAAGAAAAAAAATGAACAAGTTGAAATTAAGAATATTTTTTATGATATTGTTTATTTTGTCCATTCGATTTTGCAGGTATCCATGCCTTCTCTCCCTCATCAGAAGCCATTTCTTCATTCAGAGGGTCGACCACAGATGTGCTTTAAAGGCCATCTGTACTAGTTCAGCCAAAGAGGATTAGACAACCCAGCGAGGTCACTGACGGGAGGCTATCTCATCAATTCAGTTCTCAATTAACATAAGAAAAAGAGGATCATGGGGGATTAACAGGCACAGATTGGGGAAGTTTTCTATACAGTGTGTCCCGAAAAAAACTATACACTTTTGAAATGGCTGCCGAATAACAAATATATGATTCTAGGGGAAAAAGTTATATATGTATGGAAAGCTCATATACTCAACTTTCATATGACACCAAAAGTTGCGAAAATAATTCATGCTCGGGTGAGCACTGCTCACTTTTGTAAAGGGTATGAAAATTAGGTTGCGCAGGAATTAGCCTTCCAATTTGTGAGAGGTAAATCCTTTGGAGCTTACGGAATTGAGGATGATATGACCAATTTATGATCAATTGTGATGATTTTGGGTTTGCTGAGTGAAATGTTTGGTTTATGGGATTAACATTTTATGCATGAGTGAACAGGAATTGCATTTTTTATTGTAGCACTGTAACTTCCCTGGTAGACTCAGTGGTGTGTTCATGGGAGTCAGGATGGGGTGATGGTACATGTTGTAATTTCCATGTTACAAACTGTTATTCTCTTACATCTGTGTCTTTGAATAAAAACCTTCACCCTACATTTCAATTATTGTAGTTGAACATCTCATTGATTTACTTAATACCCAGGTAGTGATAATGTAAATTGAATATTCAAATACCGTTTGTTGAAAAAAGGAATGTCCAAGATGTCGGCTACTTATTCTTCAGGTAAATGGTAACTGAAATATGGGGTGAAGGTTTTTATTCAAAGTCACAGATGTAAAAAATAACAGTTTGTAACATGGAAATTACAACATGTAACATCACCCCATCCTGACTCTCATGAACACACCACTGAGTCTACCAGGGAAAGTTACAATGCTACAATAAAAAATGAAATTCCTGTTCCGTGCATAACAGTTTGGTTTAATAAACCATGAAATTCACTCAGCAAATCATGAATGTATCATATCACACTCAATGTTGTAGCTCCAAAGGATCTACCTCTCACAAATTGGAAGGCTAATTCCTGCGCAACCTAATTTTCATACCCTTTACAAAAGTGAGCAGTGCTCACCCAAGCATGAATTATTTTCAAACTTTTTGGTGTCATATGAAAGTTGAGTTTATGAGCTTTCCATACATATAACACTTTCCCCCCTAGAATCATATATTTTTTATTCGGCAGCCATTTCAAAAGTGTATAGTTTTTTTCGGGACACACTGTATAGAGGGAGCAAGTAGCTACAAGTAGTACAGTGGGGCTTTAACACTTCACACACAAAAAAGGGAGATGTGTGATTGAGCGCATATTTATTAAATGCAAGGATGAGGACGTTCCATGCCTCATCAATCTAAGAGAGAAGGTCAACACTTCTTAATTATTTTTATGCTTTCCTGTTGCCCATATTGGGGAAATTCAGGTTGTTCAAATATAGCATTGGTTTGGCCAAGTATAGCCTAAAACAGCTAACACTGGAGCTTACTAACAAGCATTTATTGCTTTCTTAGCTGTCAAGTAAAATAACTACCACTATCTATCTATTTAGTGAGCTATACATTATTTAATTAAGGATTCCACAACATTTTTCAATGTATACGGTAATAAGTTATAAAATACAGATTTAACTCAATTGCAACTGGAATTACCTCAAAATGTATTTCAAAATACGGCTCCTCCCTGGTGTTCCCACAATAGCGAGTTTTCGCTCAGCAACTTACAGACCTTCGCGGAAGCAGAGCACTCAGGTTTACGGCCGTCGCACACAGACCGCCCTCGATACCAAACGTGGTTTCGCTTTTCGGTGAATGCGAACGTATCTCTACGGAGGTATTGCATTTGCAATGCCATTAGACAATTTTCGTAATATAACCAAATTTAATGCATACGTCTTTGTGAAGTGCCTCGATACAAAATATTTCATTCACCTGATAAGGATAATAGTATTTCAATAGACAGAATCTAAACTGCATACATTAGTTGTTGCCAGTTCGACAAACATTAGGGGTATATCGCAAGCTCATTGCGGAATTAGAATCTGCGGTTCGTGTGCAAAATCGAGAAGCTACTATGGTAACAGCAGGGTGATCGCTGAGGTACTGAAATCCAGAACGGGTTTTGGCCAAATCTACGGGCGTTCTCAATGACGCCCCAAGTGAATAAACAGCCAATCAGCGAGCTTGTACCAAAGATGGTGATGAGACTTTCGTCGTCTAATAACGAAGGATGACGAATTTTAACGGGCGGATCTAGCTTTTCTCTATGGCGTGGGCGGGGGGGGGGGGGGTGGGGGGTTGACATTTGAAAAATCGCGCCGACCAATATTTCGCTTAGTGGGGGGGGGGGGGGGGGTAGGGAGCACTAAAATTTGTTTTCAATTTGAAAAAAAGTGCCAACCAATATTTCGGGGGGGGGGGGGGGTCAGAAAGCACCTTGGCCAGCCCAAGGGGAGGAATTAAACCTCCTAACCCCCCTAGATCCGCCCCTGACACGAATGACTCTTCGGTGAGTTTTTTTTCTTCCGATTATTGTTTCTGAACAATAACAACATGAATATATGGATATAACAAGAATTGTTTTAAAACTTGATGATAAATTGTTGAAATTTGATAAAAAGCCGTTTTGTGGCTTGGTCGAGACAAGTTGTGCTAGTCGTGTAGTCCCGTCTGTACTGTATTGCGTGGAAGGGAATAGGCCATTTTCGTAATGTAATCAAATTTAATACATACGTCTTTGTGAAGTTCCTCAATACAAATTATTTCATTCACCTGTCTAGGATTCGCAATAGTCAGAATGCAAACTGCATGTATTAAGTGTGGCAACAACTAATGTATGCAGATTGGATTCTGTCTATTTAAATACTATTATTATTATCAGGTGAATGAAATAGTTTGTATCGAGGCACTTGATTCACTTGGGGCGTCATTGAGAACGCCCGTAGATTTGGCCAAAACCCGTTCTAGATTTCAGGGCCTCAGCGGTCATCCAACTGTTACTATAGTATCTTCTCGATTTTGCACACGAACCGCAGATTGTAATTCCCCAATGAGTTTGCGAAAATTGCCTAATACTTTGTAGTTATGCAGCATTACATCAAGAACCTGGGTGTTGAACTGTTGATTATTTATGAATATTTTTGATGTTCTGTTTAGTTGATAAGTATTTGTTGTCACTCTGACGGTATTTGTAATTACGTGTTCTCTGTAGATTAAATGCACCCGATTTAACTATAATTAGCATTGTATACACTGCTGAGTTGAGGGGTGGGTCAATATAAATGATTTGGTTGTCAGCTAGGGGAGAGTATTCGAACAAATATTATTTACTGTACTAAGCGAAGTCAGAATTAAAGAACTTTTATGTGCAAATTTGAATTTCGTCACCCATTTTGTTGTATTTCTGATTTTCTTTCTGCTAATATAGTGCTACAGTGAGACTTTTAATTGGCCTTCCAGAGCCTCTCTTAACCTCTAGTGGGCTATATTTCATAAAGCATGCTACAAAATTTACAAATGTGAACTGCATTGTTTGAACAAACGGTAGATTACTATTGTGTTGTATGCTCAATGCTCAATTATTTATGTAAAACATGAAAATACAAATACAATATTCTTGCTTTCATATATTTACAAAGATAACTGAAATAGATATGTGTCAGATTATCTCTCTCTCTTTCTCCCTTTTTTTTGGGGGGGGGGATGCAGATGTGTGTGTTTGCAGTTTGCATGGTTTTGCATTATGTGTTTCATTGCAAAAAAGAAGAAGAAGAGAGAGAGAGAGAGGGGACAAAGAAAAAAATTAATAGAGAGAGAAAGGGAGGGAGAGAGAGAAAGAGAGAGAGAGAAAGATGAATAGAGAGAGAGGGGAGAAAGAAAAAGAATTAATAGAGAGAGAAAAGGAGAGAGAGAGAACAAAAATGGGTAGAAAGAGAGAGGAGGGACGGGGACAGAGAAAGAGACAGGGAGGGATAGAAAGAGAGGGGAGAAAGAAAAAGAATTAATAGAGAGAGAAAGGGAGGGAGAGAGAACAAAAATGGGTAGAAAGAGAGAGGAGGGACGGGGACAGAGAAAGAGACAGGGAGGGAGAGAGAAAGAAAAGATGGCCATAGAGGATTTTTTTTAATAATTAATATTATATGGAAACAAATCATTTACCAGTTACAATTTTGATGTGAAAAAAATAGCCAGTTGGGGAAACAAACGAGGAACTAGTTAAAATAATAATTGACCATTTTAACAAAATAACTATATAGATCTATAGTAATTAACAATTGCAATCAAATGAATTAATATATTAATCACAATAAAAACTTAATTCATATTAAATCATTATTATTAGGTGATTTTATTGATAAGAATTTGTAGCCCCCAAAACAATAAGACTCTTACAGTTAATTTAAAAGAGCCCTTGACAACCTTAGATGTATTTAATCTAACAAAGGTTTTCAGGTGCCGATGTCAATTTGTTCTGGGTCAGATTGAGTGCTTCACCAGCACCACACAAATGTGAGTACGTGGGGCACTTTCTGCATCGGCGCGCCAGTTTGGTTCGATTAATTCATGAAAATGCAATTCAAAAGTTTATTTCAGAGATGTTCTAACCATCATCTTTTCAAGATTGCTCATTAAGATGTCCGGATCGTACTAAGAATGCTTAGTTTAACAGTTTTTTCAATTCTTAACATTTAAACCCTAGCCCATAAAAATTATGTTAGAAACCCTATGGCTGAGACTAGTTTTACAAACCTTGGTCCGAGGTTTGGGAATTACAGACCAAGGTTTATACAAACCTTCTTTTGTGGAATGGGTTTGAAAATAAACCAAGTTTGAGCTCAGACCAAGGTTTATATAAACCTTGGTCTGATTAAACCGGGTCTGTCCTCAGACCTCCGTTGTGAATTCGGGCCACTTATGTTTAAACTGTATATAAATGACATGCCGCATAAGTTGGGAACTATTGATACTCATCCCGTGGAATTGAAAGGAAAGTTAGTGAACTGTTTAATGTATGCAGATGACATTGTATTGGTATCAAAGTCAAGAAGTGGAATGCAAACATTGTTAGATAGACTTGATGTGTACTGTAATAAATGGCTGTTGAATGTTAATATAGACAAAACGAAAATTACTATTTGTAACAAGAACGGAAAGTTGTTGAAACAACAGAATTTCAAGGTGAATTGTTAAAACATATGTAGGGCTTGTCTTTAATAATTATGGTACAATCAAGGACACGAGAGTTAATCTAGCAGATAAATCCAAGAGAAATTTATTTAAATTATTCCATCATACGGATATCACCTATAAATAGCAACACGATTATTTGACTCTTTGATAAAACCAATATTTTTGTATGGATCAGAGGCATGGAGCCCCTTTACCGTCAACTTTAACAAGTTACCGAAACTCGTAAAAGGTTACTACAAAACTTATTTAAGAAATACAGAGTGTTCACGTCCAATGGTTGAGAAATGTTTTAGGTGTTAATAAAGAAAGCAGCCATCTGGCAATAGTAGCCGAAGTTGGATCGTACCCTTTAATTATACTAATTTGTCGAAACATGGGAAAGTACTATGTACGAATGAGATAAAGTACTGATTCATTATTTTACCACTCCTTCCAAGAGAACAAAAAGATGAATGAAAATAATTGTGAATGCTGGCTAGGATATATGCACCAGCTAATATTCATAAATACAGTATTAAACGAGTGCTCTGATTGGTCATTGGCTATGTTTTGGTAAATTGACCCGGAGATATATCGGCCGGGTCATGTCATAGATTACCAGTTCGAATGCATGAACGTACCGTTTCATTGGTTCTGAGATAAAATTGGATAACTCGTATAAAGTAAGTCCGTAAATTTCGTATTTTGAAATAGGGGATACAAACTTTGATAACTGTACATAGGAGAAATATATACATTTTTGTTTTCTATCTGATTTATAAATCAGAAAACTAGATCTAAAAAAAGAATATCAGAAACTTTCTACATCACAGTCCAAAGATAAGTATTTGCCTTAAACGTATAGCAGACGGCAATCAGGGAAGCAGACGACACTTGATAGTGATTTTGTATGTGAGATTGCTTTGCGAAATATAAACTACAAGAACCTTTTCCATATCTTTAAACTATCATTGATATCTGATAATCAAACAGTTAGTAAAATAAACCTACCAAACTACATAATACAATGAAATACTTGACTGAGAGTAGGGGAGTTTGATATGGTGCACAATTGCACACCTCTGTAAATAATCGAATAGTTCATGGTGTGTCATGAATATTCATGTTTTTGCTTACCTCGGCAAAATGTTTGCCTATGCTAAATGGAAAAATTAAGGTGGGAGGTTGGCTGAAGTGGACATAATGAACCAATCAGAACTGATCTATGATAATGCATGCTTGTTATCCTTTGTGTGCTTGGTCTATAATCTTACAATCGCGTGGTAAATTGCGTCCAAAGTTCAACTTGTTACACATGCGTTATATATGCAATGGCGAGCTTGCGACCTATTTTTATCAAATAACGGTGGGTGAACTTTCAAAAGCCGTGTCAACGTACGTCGGGTGGATGTGCTTTTCATTTTTAAACAAAATTATTATTATTATTATTAAACACACGGTTTGGCTGGCGTTGTCAAATGAGACTAATCGGAGCTATATGAAGAAAAAAAATCCATTATTATAATAGCTCTTTGGGAAGTACGGGGACCTTAAAGTTTTGTTCATATTTGGATAGAGTATGAGTCGGACATATGATTTCATGTCTCATGTGGCCATTAAAAATACCATGACGTCATCATAATGGCCTTGGAACTCAAAATATGAATTTGCATATTATGACGTCAGCATATTTATCGAAAATTGATTGTATCTCTGTATATGTTGATCGATTTTCTTCCAAAATTTGTATATGTTGTCGCTGAGATACCTTACAAGATTAACCACCA
This sequence comes from Strongylocentrotus droebachiensis, assembly GCA_035222895.1. Classification (NCBI taxonomy): domain Eukaryota; kingdom Metazoa; phylum Echinodermata; class Echinoidea; order Camarodonta; family Strongylocentrotidae; genus Strongylocentrotus; species Strongylocentrotus droebachiensis. The sequence continues at coordinate 80,815 of JAVYIG010002973.1, read as the reverse complement.
CTATTCTTCATTTTGATGACGTCCTCATAGTGAAAATTTCGATGAAAGGCGACATGTCAGAATTTTCCTATTTTGCTTGTTATGACTATGGAAGGTGAATTTCGTTCACATCATGATTCTACATGAAATTGTTCATTGAGCGGTATCTTGCTTATTTTTGCTTTATATTCTCCCGAATTTTCGTATATTATAGCTAAAACTATTGGTTATAGGAAACGTTTCTTTTGTTTTTGGATCAGATTTTGGGATCATGTCGAAATTTTTAATGGAAAGTTGAAATTGTGACTATGCCAAGGCAGTTTGTCATCTTTGCATGTAAAGTCTATGATAAATATTTTAGTCCATTGGGTAAAGCATTTGCCTCCCATTCAATCGACCCAGGTTTTGAAGCATGGACCTACTAAGAATCAAAGGTTCGCTTCCCGGTGGGTCATTTGTTTGTCTTTTTTGGTTCCGTATTACATTTGATTGTATAACCTTCTTCGACTATCATAACATATACAATCACACAAACATGTATAAAACGCCTAATTTTCCTTTTTTTTTCCTTTGAGACTGGAATGTCAATAGTTTGTGTACAACCCTAAGGAAAAATTGAATCCTTGTCGTGTATTAACCCTATATAAGGTTAATCTCCCAAATCTAAAACAATATCAATTCGTCCCATTTATGATGCTAGTGTCCTTTCCAGACGTTTATACTTTTCCAGTTATTCAGCCTAGGTGTGCAATGTTAAAGATAAACTTGAGTTCTGGTAAAAAAAAGCAAAATTAATTCTCACAGAATCAAACGAAACTTACACTGAATGTTCAAGATTACAAATAAATGACATGTGCCAAACAATTTTGGAAGAAAATGTATACTGGCTGAGTAATGAGCCTTGAAAGACAAGGAAATCAAGGTAGTACCAGCCCCGACACCAGTGTGTTGTCCCATATATAGCTTTCTGTGTCAGTGCTTGTTACTTTACCAAGACTCGGTCAAATTTATTATGATTTTGATGACTCCAGAACCTTGCAGTGCACACCAAGACTTACATGCTACATGATCAACTGTTTCTGATCCTTTCCACACCTTTTCTTTCACAATGCAATCGCATTACCAGTACTAAAGTTTATCTTTAACGTCTCTCTCACGGACATACAATTCTTAACATGTGTATAACTTCTCTTTTTCTCTATAGAGTAAATATTCAATTCTATTTATGCTGAAAATATTGAATGCATCGTTCGCCATTGCATTTTGGTTTTTCTCTCTCTCTTACTTTGTTTCCCTTCCCCTCTCTTGACTTGCCTCCCTCTTATTCTCTTGCTTTGTCTCCCTCTGCCTCTGTCCTTCTCTTTTTCTTCTCTTTTACCGTGACCCTCTTCCTTTCCCGCCTCTGGTTTTCGTTATCCCTCTATTATGTCTTTTAATGTTCTTTAATAATTTCTCTAGCTCTTCCATTTGCCCTTTGTATTCCTATTTCACCCCTACCATGTTTACCATGGAGATAAACATGAATTTAAATACATTTGTAAACAGGTTTATTCATTATTATTATAAATCACATAATCATCTTTTTCATCAGTATTATCATCACCTATATCATGATTTTTAAATCAGCTTGATAACTATCATTATCCTTATCAATCCCAGTCATCAATGTCATCTCTACTATCATCCTTATAATCATCGTCATCATCCCTATCACCATAATCATGACCATCAATGTAAAATGCAACATCAATTCGTCCCATATAAATATATGATTCTGCTCTACTTTAAAGATGTCTATACACTCTTATTCCTGCCGAGTCAAAAATGTGACTCCAGATCCGAGTCAGTGTTTTTTCACTCCATTTCGGGTGATTCTGACTCGAAACTGGGTTAGATAGGGCCACCTCCGTTCCGAGTCTTCGGCCCACGGTGCCGCCAGATTGACTCCGCACCGAGTACCTGATATATCCGCAATGTAAATAGTCAATAGAAGTCACGTGTCCCATGACGTATCGGCGTCCTAATCTTGTGCGCGCCCGCGAATATCGAATTTATACTTTTTCTCTGAGCGAGCGCGAGCTAGCTATAGCTATAGCTAGCTAGCTAGCTGCACGCACTACCACCGTACAGCGCTGCGCTGCGATGGCATCTTGATCGACGCGGTACACGGTATACAATGGACAAATTTGTTTGCAATTTGTTGGAAGAATGTGGACTGGAGGAGTTCAAGGACGCTTTCTTAGGTGAGTATCACACCTTAAACCCCCATGATCTAGTTGAACTATTACTATAACTATAAGGGCAAATTGTCTGCCGTAGGCCTACTGTAAGAGTAACTTTGTCGTTTGTTTGACACTGTTAATGTTACTGTTAGTGTTAGCCGTCTACGCTAGATGTGAACTTAGCCCTAACATTAACACAGTCGACACGTACTGAGCTAGCTGAGTATCTGTCTCGGATCGATTTGTGCAAACTTAAAGGCCCGAATTCACAAAGGAAGTTTGTCGACAAACCTCCTTTTTGTTTCGCCAACGCGGTATACAGTGTGTTGTTGTTCATGAACGCCGGGCCTAGCGGCCTGGGCTGGTGTGTCTGTGGTACTGGTGAGTGTAGTCTAGATCTAGACTAGACCTCTACTCTAGATCTATGTGCTTTAAAAACATGCGCTAACGTATAGCATGGGTGTCGATCCCGGGGGGGGGATGGGGGGGGGGGGGGGGGTATATCCCCACAATATTTCAGGTGGGGGGGGGGGATGGCCTGTACAATCATCCCCCCCCAATAATTCACCATCAAAACAAACAAAAAATGAAGAGAAAAATTAATGAGAGCCCGATGAGAGTTATTACTCGCAAGATCACCATCAATATACACATTTTGCTATCTCATTTTCATAATACATACATAATATACGAAGTAAATGAGACAACCGTATATGAGACAATAATACATTGAATTCTCGCTCATACGGCTTCATCAGGAATCGATGAATTTATTCAATTTGTTCAATCAACAGCATCATAGAAATGCAGTGCGCCTAATGCAAAGACGCAGCGTCCCGGCCCCCTAACCCCCCCCCCCCCCCCCCACTCAGAGGTCGGAATGACCGCATGCGTGTTGCCAAAATGTCCGGTGAAGGGGTACTTTTCGTGCGACAAAGTCCGGCCCGAGAATTGTAAAAAAAGGGGTGTATTTGACTTTTCACCCGGAGATTTCTTTAAAAAGGGAGTGTTTTTCTTTTTTTTCTCTCATCTATTTGGACTCCTGAGAAATTATTCCGAATTTAGGGGGGTACATTGAGCATTTTTCCTGATTTAGGGGGGTCTCCAAGGCAGGAAAAGCCCGCGAAAAGCCCGCAAAAGGGGGGTTCGGAAATGTTGGCATTCCTCAGATAGGGGGTGCTTTCAAAAAGAGGGTACGAGCATACGCGTACCCTAAATAACACTGAGTGGGGGGGGGGGGGGCGGGCGCAGCGTTAAAAAGCAACGAGCTAAATGTTAAGCGCGAAGCGCAAAAGTAGCAATCTGCAATGCACATCAGACAATCCTGGACAGTGTAAACATAGATGAACTCTGTGACGAGTTCGTGATGAGATCGGAGACAAGGAGAAAGCTTCCGCGATTCGCGCGGGAGCGGAGAAACTGAATTCATACAAGGATTTAGAGTCGAGAATGGTACAACGAATCGTTTTCTTTCTCTAATAATTTAATGAAACGTCAAAGCTTCCCCGATTCGCGCGGGAAGGGGGGGGGGGGGGGACTGAATTCAGACAAGGATTAAGAGTCAAGAATGGTACAACGAATCATTTTCTTTCTTTAATAATCTAATGAAACATTAGTGCTTCCGCGCTACGCCCGGAGGAAGGGGAACTTCATTCAAACATTAAGGATTAAGAGTCGAGAATGGTACACTTGGTCTTTTTTGTCAAAAAAATTCAAGCAGGCTATTGGACTATCAGCATTCCTCATGTAATCACTCCAATTCAATGTAAATTTGTATTAAAAAAAGCCCCCGTCAGTACTAAAAGAGCCCCCGTTATTTTGGAAGAGCCCCCGTGGACAAAAAATTATTTTGAGCCCTGATCATAGGTATTTGAAGTCCTCTTTCACCTCTAACACTGTCCCATCCATAGTAGATATATACATTATCATTCTCTCTAACCTGTCTTGTAGCTGTCCATGAAGATATTATTTGTATTTTGCTTAATAGATGATGAAGTGACAACAGCTGCTCTGCTGGCACTCCCTTTCATTTTGCCAATGGGAACCAGAAAGACGGGCAAAGGCAGGACCACACGGGCTGTCCTTGATGATGCAAGGCGAGCTTTCATTTATTTGAAACCAGTAAGTACAATTGTTTTATCCTCTACAACTATACAGTGAGAGTCAGAAAAATGTCCCACTTTTTATATTGAGTATTGTTTAAAAATGTGAGATAAACATACAGAGCTGTCAACCAGTACGATTTAATCGTATTTAGTACGATAATAAGAGTGGAATACGATAGTACGATATCACCTCTTAAAATACGATTTTTCAAAAAAAATAAATAAAATATACCCATAAAACCACGGAATCGCATTAAAACATGAACAAGTAAACCCCCGCAGCCCCAACAAAAACTTTGCTTTACAATTTTCTTTTAAAATTTTAATGAAAGAGCAAACATTTTACTCGACTGTACGTACCAGTATCACATTTTTCTGAAATTTTACTGGCCTGGGGCCAACCGGCCATTGGTAGTGTCAAGTTTTCGTGAAAATCTGATTTTTCTCTCCAAAATCTGATTTTTTAGGATACTCAGTCTGTTTTTTGGTGTCAAGAGGTTGGCATCTCTGAACATAGTGTTTTTTTAGAATGTATGGATAAAGCATTGACTCCTATGTTGTTTGGTAATGTTTTTCTTCAATTTTGCTGTTAAGTTGAGCGCACACCAGCCATTGTTTGAAAAGAGTCAAAACCCATTCGCGCCAAGTCATATGATTACATGCTGAAACTGATTTGGAACAACTCAATTATCATATTACAAAAGGCTTTCTTGCTCATTGTGCAGTGAATCCAAATCAGGGAAAGCATGGTTGATGTTGGTGCAAATGGGTTTTCACCCAGACACATTAATTAACTCCTATCCAGTACTGCTTTTGGTGCCTTGTCTTTGCGGATTGAGATTGCCCTCAGCCAACTTTGAATCTTTCATTTGGTATACATTTCATGAATATTGAATATATCAAATTCAAACTTTAGCTTAGAAGGAGTGGTCTTTTTATACATGTATACACTCATAGATTGTCACAATTGAGCCAATTCTACTTGGTATCCTATGCTCTATTCTATCAATTCTGTCAGTGAATGGCTATCATGTTATGAAGAATTATTAAGAACATCGATTCTGAAAATATATTTTTGACTCTTAACCTTTGCCAAAGTTTTTTGAAAATCATTCTGGCAGAAAGATATGCATTGATTATATATGTTGGCCTGGTGTAACTGTTGCATTGCCAACTTCATTTTGTTATTCTTTTTTTTTTTTTAAATATTTAATAAATCCAAGTATTTCTAATTGTCAGGGATGCCAGTTTTCAGGCCCTGGCGATTTATTTTCAGACCATAGTTTATGTTTGTTTGTGTATAAAATAGCTCATTCTAGGTGATTATCAGGCCCTCTGATCAATTCTAACTGGCATCCTTGAATTGTGCATCACCGTTACCTTGGAATTTCTAAAGCAGGAATTATTGCAATTCTGACTTACTGAATTAATCTATTACTCATTGGAGGTAGCAACAGGGAGGAAGACTCGTCAGAGGTACATGTAATGAGGATATTTTTTGTGGGATTATAATTAATTAAGGCATACCATTTGAAACAGACATTTGATTGCATATAATGCAGCTGCTATTAAATTAATGTGAATGTTTCTTTGCTTTGTTTTTCTTTTGTAAAGGTGGGCACCAACATTCCACACTACCTAGAAAATCTACAGCAGAATCAGCCATTTGCCCTTATGTTTGGTAGTGGGTGGGGCCACATGTGAGCAGTCCTTCGTTGTGTTTGAAAGACAGGCTGCACAGTGTAAATCTGTCTTGCACGCAGTTGACATGGTGGTAAAGGCAACGTACGTCCTTTGGTGTGACTTTCCATGGGAGCTGTCTCATGTATTTCAATTCCTGGTTGAGACAGTCTACAAGATTGATACAGGGAAGCCTCCATCAGCTGCGTGCAGGACAATGCGAGCTTTTCTATTAAATAGTGAGCATTGAAAGGTTTAGGATTAACTGGGGACTGTAGCCCTTTTGTAAATCATACTTTTAACTATGTGAAATATCACTTTGACAGGAAAGGAAATGTTATTTTAGAGCTATCCTGAAAATTATATGCAATTCTGGTCCCCTTTTCTTGACTTTTAGAGCAAAAATAATAATAAATGTTACAGCAGGGTGTTTATTCTCACATACAGACAGGTGTTATAAGGGGGGGGGGGGGGATTTTGCTTGTATCTCGAAAACTATGTTTCGTATGACCGTGGGATTTCATACATATAATTTTATTATCATTAATTTGCTATGTTTACATCAAATATGAATACATCTGAGCATTAATGCAAAAGGGCTACAGTTCCTTTAAAGGACTTTGAAAGTATTTCAATAATAAAAAGGGAAATTAATGGGATTAAACTATGTAAAGCAATTGATAAGTTGTGAGGACATGACGTCACAAACTGATAACCATCTTGGCAATTTGTGTTGTGATTCTCATTGTTCCATAGTTTTACATACTTTTTCAAAAATTCATAACTTTCTTATTAGTTATCCGATCTTGCTCAAACTTTTTTTGATTGGTTTGTCTGATTTTTTTGCTTTTATTGAAAGTAAGTTATTTTTCAAGTGGACTTGTCCTTTAATGCCATGGAATTACATTGTTTTTGTGAACGGAAATCTGTGGCGTCACACTTTAGCACCCACATAATTACCCTATTGCTTTGTACACATATTAAAAGCCTGAAATTCAGGACAGTCAGGTGATTATATATGTAAAGTCAATTTTACAAAACTTGGTGAAAGTAGTCTAAAATAACAAAAATAGGTACAACGTCATTATCCCCGCCAAGTTTTGGGGATGACGCAAAATGCATTTTTTTTCAAGAGTGGAACACAAATCAGTAAAAACAGTTTTAAAGGATGTAGAAATTACGTTTGTAAATGCATGAATTTTGGAAGATATGTATATTCCTCTCCTATTTACTTGATATTTACATCTGAAAGCCATTTACAGGCCTTAAATTTCGATGTTTTTAGGGCAAGGCCACTTTTCTGAAGGGCACATTCTTATATTACAGCACAAATAGGAAGAATTGGAAAGGGCACAACAAATCTCCAAGGCCAATGAGAGGGGTATTGAGGCCAATCAAAGGGGCATCCAAGGCCATGGCCTTGGTGGCCTTGGATTAATTTAAGCCCTGCATTTTTTTTTTTTAAATACCACACCTTAATAAAGGTACAATTCAACATCATGTCAAACTCTCAAGAGGATGGGTGGATTATATCAGTTTAATCATCTTGGCAAGCCCCACTGCACTACTTGTAGCTACTTGCTCCCTCTATATAGAAAACAATGCCTAAGCGGTGCATGTTGGTCCCCATGATCCTCTTTTTCTTATGTTAATTGAGAGCTGAGTTGATGAGATAACCACCTGTCAGTGACCATGCTGGGAGGTCTAATCCCTCCTGGCCAAACTAGTGCAGAGGGGCTTAAAGATAGAGCCTTGGGGGATGCATTGTTTTACACTGCCGAATGATGCAAGGGTATGCATATTATTATTACTTTATTACTGAGATGTATGAATAATTACTTGGAAGACTAATTACAGCAAAATTGTATCTGTATTACTTTCATGGGTCCTATTCATTTTAGCCTACTGTGTTATTATTCAAGTTCAGGATTGCATAATTTCAAAAGAAAGTGTAGGAAATTTCCCCTAAGAACAGTGCAAAAATGAAGAAAATCGGATACAAAATAGTAGTTCTGACATTTTGAAAATTCACATTTTTTCCTCAAACCTTTCTTAGGTAATACAAAGTCTTGGGAAATTTAGAAAATTGGCTGGATAATGATTCTTTACAATTTTGATATCTTTGGATGCCCATTTGGGTTTATTATAAGCACTAGAAAATTTAACCGTTAAAACACTTCTGCTTTCGAGTAAAATTGAATATCAAAATTTACTGGTGCCCCCGGTAAATTTTGATAATATTTCAAATAGCGTTTACTGCCATACAATTGTAGCTGCGACCATGAAAATCTCAGAATATGTAGTTGTGATATATAATTTTCAAACGTAAATAGCCATTTGGTCGATTTTAGTCAAGAAACATTGTTTTATGGCTTAATTATAATCTTTACCTTGAGAGGGAGCTACATGTATACAACATGAAAAGTTTATTATTTACAATTTCATAAATTTAGATTCAATTTCAACCGGGACAACGATCACTGAATATTGTAGGATCGCATATGCTTCCAATATGTTCATTTGAACCAAATTCATGACCCCATACCAAAACTTTATATTACCTTTAACCAATGAACAATAAAATAGGCAAGTTGATGTCGATGTCATCGCCTCACAATTGTCCATAATGTAAATGCAATTTTTCTAATTTTCATGTTAATGCTCAGCGTATTATCAACCATATCAATACATATCAGAGTAACAATTATTTTTATTTATTTAGGGTGGTTATATAGGGAGTTTGACATTCTCGTAGCTGAAATATGAGATCCTAAATTTGATCCTACTCCAATGTAATCCAAATTACATACAAAGTATGATATGTATGGGGTCTCCGAAACATTTTGAAATTTTCCATTTATTTATTGCCGATATGCAATCAATATTTACATCACATGTATAGATGTAAATGTTCCTACTCCAATGTAATCCAAATTACATACAAAGTATGACATGTATGGGGTCTCCTATATATTTTGAAATGTTCAATTTATTTATTGCCTATATGCAATCAATAATATGTGGTATTGCATGAAAATATAGATGTTAATGTTCCTAATCCAATATAATCCAAATTACATACAAAGTATGATATGTATGGGGTCTCCGAAACATTTTGAAATTTTCCATTTATTTATTGCCGATATGCAATCAATATTTACATCACATGTATAGATGTAAATGTTCCTACTCCAATGTAATCCAAATTACATACAAAGTATGACATGTATGGGGTCTCCTATATATTTTGAAATGTTCAATTTATTTATTGCCTATATGCAATCAATAATATGTGGTATTGCATGAAAATATAGATGTTAATGTTCCTAATCCAATATAATCCAAATTACATACAAAGTATGACATGTATGGGGTCTCCTATATATTTTGAAATTTTCAATTTATTTATTGCCAATATGCAATCAATAATATGTGGTATTGCATGAAAATATAGATGTTAATGTTCCTAATCCAATATAATCCAAATTACATACAAAGTATGACATGTATGGGATCTCCTATATATTTTGAAATTTTCAATTTATTTATTGCCTATATGCAATCAATAATATGTGGTATTGCATGTAAATATAGATGTAAATGTTCCTACTCCAATGTAATCCATGTTAAATTTGTACTTGTGCATGCACATCGTGAATGCATTGCAGACACACTTACACTAATTTTGTAAATAAATTCAAGTTGTTTATATACTTCATTGAAATATGCAGGATGTATCCGTGCAATATTCATTTCGTTTTTAAAGTTCAAAATATGTTTTATGAATCTGGAGAAAGGTGACGCAACCAGGGGGTGGGGAAGGGGGCAATTAATAAGAAATATTGATACTTAATGTGCTTCAAACCAATTGCATTGTCCATTGCCTCCTCTTGCAATCCTGGTTCCGTCGCTTTTAGAGTGTATTAGTCGTAAGCTACATATCAAATGCGCTAAATCCACTTTTAGTCATTTCGAGTAAATCAACTTTTTTTGTTGTTGACCACTTTCGCTTCTTCCACAGATGAAATCCTGATGTGATCCATTTTTTTTATGTTCCTGAATGAATTTTGCCAACTTATATAGCCCTTTAATTGGATGCACATGTGGAGAGACCTACTCCTCGTGTAAAAAACTCGATATCGATGTAAAATGGATTTAGCGCCTTTTGAAATGAAGCTTTTTCATATGTGAGACAAAGATTTTTGAAAATTGTGAAGTTTGTTTTTGTTTTTGAGAATGACTGATTAGTGAGTTTATGGGTGATTCGAATTATGTGACTTGATGGCAAATAACACAAAATCAGAGTCACTACAACATCAACATGGGTTACTTTTAAATATGGGAAAGGACACCATATCAGAGCCAAAATTAAATATCCTGATTCGGAAATCCGTGTTATTTCACAGAATAGATGGCTCCGAACTGACGCCATTTCCTATTCAAATTTGACACTTTCCGAGTTCAATTGACGCCAAAGAAATGACTCGGAACGTGACTCGGAATCCGAGTAAGATATTTGACTCGGAAATCGGAGTCGTGTTGACTCGGATGGAGTTGACTCCCAGCTGGCGCCAAATCCGAGTCAAATTTGACACTTTCAGAGTTATTTTTGACGCCGTAGAAATAAGAGTGTAGCCTTCCAGTTATTCAGATTTAACGACAGACCACCTAATTCGTTCAAATAACGAATTAAATTTCTCGTTAAAATTGTTATTGTTTTCAATATGATGAATATGAACATGATGATTATGATGATGATGATTAATATCAGTAGTATTATTATAATTATTATTATATCATTATTATCATCAGCGTCATCAGCATAATCATCAATGACAGTAGTGTTGTAGTACATGTAGTAGTAGGCCTAGAAGTGGTGGCATCATTCTGGTCATTATTATCCTAAGTCGTAATGTTTTTCACTCCTTTCGCGTCAATTTTCTTATCTTTTTGGAGGATTTTCCTAAAAACGAAGAGATTAGAATATAAACTTTCTCACAGGTTTCACGGCAAAGTGCTGCACAATTACAGTACAATTGCATACCGTACCGACGAAGGGGTGCAGGCGCGCGTGTGCGTGAAGTTAGCGACAATAATCTTAGATCCTCAATAAATTGATGTCAGTAATTAACATTATGACGATGATGATCAGTATTACGGTCGCTATAACTACTTTGGAAGGAATGGGTCGGTTCGGCCGGACTGAGATAAATGAGATATGCATCGAATGTTGATGCTAATAGCCACTTCGGCTGCAATATTGCACTGAATCCTATTAAAAATCAAAAATAACACGGAAATATATACTTTGACTTACGATAGCTTGCTCAATTAGATCCTTAATAATGATTAATACGAGAAAGTCGTATCGTCAACATGAATTATTGTCAGCCATCACTTTTCTTTTCGAACGTCCAATAGTTACGTTCGAGTCAGCCCGGCTTGACCCAGTGATATATAAATATTCATAAACCTAATATCAAACGAGTGCTCTAATTGGCCATTGGCTATGTTTTGGTCCCGTTGACCCGGAAATATATCGGCCGGGTCATGTTATAGACTACCAGTTCGGATGCATGAGCGTACCGTTTCAATAAAAATTGGATATCTTGGATAAAGTAAGTTCGTAAATTTCGCTTTTGGAAAAAGGAGATAAAACTTTGGTAACTGTTCATGGGAGAAAAATATACATTTTTTTTTTCTATCAGAAAATTCAGAAATTTCAGAAAATTTGATCTAAATTAGGAAAAATTGGAGAGAAGGACTTTGTACCAAAAGTGGTGCAAAATCGGCTCAATCTCCCCCCCCCCCCCCCCAAATGTCAGTTTTATTAAAGAATGACCGATACCAGATGGTTATTTCTGTCTATGGTTTGCGGTGAAAGCTGTGAGAAAGTGTTTATTATAATGTTTTCGTTTTAAGGAAAAATACTACAAAAGATATGAAAATTGACACGAAACTGGTATTAGAAATATAACGACTTTCAAGTCATTACTATTATTTGAACATTTGATGAATCTGATTTTTGGTATGTTTTATTAGGGTATCTCCATGCCGGAGTTACGGGTCAAAAATGAATACGAAAGTACACTAGCGCCTGTCGTTTTGTGGTAAATGCAAACCACAAAGTTACTAGTTTAAATGTCTACAAAAATTCATGAATCATACCGGATGTACATCATCGGACCTTCCTGGTAATCATAGCCAACACCTTTGGGGCCGGATTCGACGGGAGCCCGCTCCAGGTCTGACAGAACACCAGGCTTGGCCTTTACTTCCCTCTGTAGTGCTTTCACGGGTAGAAGGATAATTTCAACTCTCTTTGCGATGGTTCTACTCTGCGATTTGAAACTTTTGACCTTCTTCACAGCACCATAGATCCTTACAGCAATATCAGCCAGCAAATCAACGCCAGACAGTATATCAAATACGGACATTTTTTGTTTTCTTTTTGAGTTTTGTTTTAAACGAAAGGCTCTTCTCTCACGCGCTATCACGTACCATATTACATATAAACTTATGTGCATGAAAAACTAGTATTCGTGTCACAACAATATGCGTGCAATGACGACAAGTCTTTTGTTTCCTTTGGCCAATGGCAAGTGAGAAGATAATAATAATAATAGTGAACTCTTGTATAGCGCTCTTGTCCGTCAGACTTGACACTCCTGGCACTTCCGATTATTACCCTGGCGTTAGAACGGCTGCCATTAGGCGCTCTAGCATTTCAAGGAATTAATTCCTGCCAGGTACCCAATTATATCATTTGGGTCGAGTGTGGCAATTTAGAGATAATGTCTTGTCAAAGGACATTAGTGCCGCGGCGGTACTCGAACCTTGTGATCGACAGTCTGGTGGCATATCTACTCGACCACGGCACCTCTACGTGATAGATGATAATCAAACAAAGAATACATTTGTAAAAATAAATATAGAGTATTAATACATCGAAGAAAACAACGACTAAGAAAGACAGGCAGACAAGGGAATGAAAACCAAGACAAACATGTAAAAGGGGGAGAAGGAGAGGTTATTAATAGAAGTATGAAAACAAAGAATAAGGATTATCATGGGTTGCAATGGAAAGAGCAACCATTGAGGCGGAAATGTTGTGGTCTGCTTTAAAGCGCTATTAACTTTAAAAATGTGTTTTAGGTCCTATACGTATTTGGTATTAATTTAATGATTATTAATTGTGGTCAATTTGAGACGATTCTAATTGCGCCCTTGGAATATAATGGAATCAATGCATTATAATTTAATACGTATTTTAAGAAATGTTTGCAATATATTTGCGTTGCTGACGTCAGCCCTTTTATTGAATTTTGCTGACAGTTGTCGAAAATATAGGTACACATACCCACCAAATTCCATGCAAATACCTTAGTTAAAAGTTTAGAAATTTAGACCAAGTTGAAGTAATTTCAGCATCTCCGTTAAAGAACTATTGTGATTTTGAGGAGCAGTTTTTGATTTATTTTGGCTGTGTCAAGAGTAAATCTAGAACTTATGAGCAACATTTGAAAATAGCATGTCAATATCCTTTGTGTGCTAGACGCAATGTTCCCGGAACCACCGGTAGGTGGCGCACCACACGACTAGGGCTTTAACGGAACACTCTCAATTACTTTCGTAGTAAAATACCAGGTAATGACCTAAAATGCCCCAGATATGTATGTTGTAGCCAACATTTTGACATTGTATCGCATGGAACGCCTTAGAATGGTTTGAAGAGGGTTAAAATGCTGAAAAACATACGAAACAGTATATATCTGAGCCAAAAAGTGAATTTTATTATTTTATTTAGTAGACCTGTGACGTCACACAGAACGTCATCTTCGGCATCATAGGTCTTGGAAGCAACGTCTTCGGAAGCATTCGGATGCTCGGAAATGTCACCCAAACAAAGTTGAAAGTTCAAGATGATCATGAGGCAAATGGCATCAATGATGGGTAAGTGAAAATGTGATTTTTTTTCTTCAAATTGATACAAAATTTGAGCGATTTTGAGCGAGTAACTTTTTAACTGTTTAGATTTTACACTACTCGAATCATTATTCGCTACGCAAAAGTGTAAATGTAGAAATCGCGTGAACTTGACCAGATTATTTAGCATGTTGGCGCTTAAAATTAAAATGCCATGCACATGGTCATGGGAAAGTGTACCCACGTAGATCTAGTCCCTGCACATGTTATGATTCTTATTTCGCGGCGCTGAAAATCGACCTGTATTGCCGGACACCGTGTTTCCGGCAATACAGGTCGATTTTCAGCACCGACGAGAGTGCACTGTAAACGTTTCTCCACCACATTATCGCACATCAAATAAGCACAATTCCAACACGTAAAAAAAAACCCGAAGCGCCCTACGAAGTTATTTAGAATTTTCATTATTGTTGGGATATCCATGCATAATACGATTTGCACATGTCTATACCCATCATGCTTCCACCCCCCCCCCCCCCCCCCCCCCCGGATGCACCACAACATGTATAAATCTACAGGTAGCCCCTTTCATCTGGCCAGACGCAACACATGGCATCTATCTCTAGTTCCGAAAAACTCTGGATTTTGGTAAAATAGTGAAAAGTTGGGATCGCATGTAAACATGGCAGATGTCCAGTGTGTGGCGATATGCATGTTAATAAAGCAATACCCAATTATGGGCATACACCCTTAGTTTCCCCAAAAATCAGTTAGTAACCGTAAGCTATGGTCCCAACTCAGATCGGCGACCGACCGATTTGTAGCCTGCCCGGTCGCCGCTGGAATTTAGGCTTCGACCAACAATTGGTGGAGAAGTGGAGCAGGCTGTAAAGCCCCAGCGATGCCTGGGCGGTGCCCTATCGATTTCCCGTCGATCAACGGTCGATTTTAGGTTAGAACTGGGCGAAATCGGGGAGCTTCTCCTGGCGGCGTCCCGGCAGGGACCGACTGATGACCCACCGATTCCCGAGGGGTCTCCCACCGGCGATCGGCGGGGCCTCAAAATTCGCTCGGTGCCCGGGCGGTCGCCACCCTGGCACCGCCCTAATCGAGCGTTCGCCGTCGAGCGATATAGGTCAAAAATCGAAACTGCGAGGTCAAAGGCTCCCAACCTAGTTTGAACTCGACGCCTAGTGACCGACTGATCTCCGAGCGACGACCGGGCGCCGACCGTTCGGCAGCCTTTGATCTAGTGGCTTCGATTTTTGACCTAAATCGCTCTACAGAGAGTGCTCAATTAGGTCGGTGCCCGGGCGGCGACCACCCGGGCACCAAGGGTTATTTTGGGCGGCGAGTTAAAAGTGAGCAGGCGCCGCCCTAATTGTAATTGTAAACGCAAGAGGGTGCCTTTATTGTATTGTACATAAATGGAAAATAAACTTTCATAAGAACAAAATCGGACAAAGTGACCTAGCGATGCCCTAAATACAAGCGGTGCCCGGGCGGCCGGCGCTCGGTGCCTGGGCGAAATTGGCTAAAACCTCGCCGCCCGGCCGCCGAGCAGGCTACTTTTGGGGATTGTGACAGGCGCGGATCCAGGATTTCTTAGGGGTAGGGGGTCAAATTAGAAATTTAGTGTGCTGAAATTTGAAAATCGTGCCGGCCAATATATCGCTCAGTTGGGGAGAGGGGGGGGGGGGGGGTAGTGAGCACTAATTTTTTGGTGGGCCTTCGAAAATTTGAAAAATCGCACCCCACCCCCTTGAACGCCAGGGGGGCATATCAATACAATTTTTTTTTTTAAGGGTAAAATTAACGTGTTTTTACACGTTTTTTTTCCCCAGGGCAGAGCCCTCAGAAGCTCAGGGCTTTTATACATCAAATTATCGTCGGATGAGCATATTTTTATACCTAATTTGTGACACTTTGTAGGTCACGAATTGGCGTGGGGTCCTGGGGGCGGAGCCCCCGGAAGCTCAGGGGTTTTGGGCCATAAAAAACGGTCAGATGAGCATATTCGTATACCTTATTTGTGACACTGGTAGGCCACAAATTGGTGTTGGGTCCAGGGGGCGGAACCCCCAGAAGCTCAGGGGTTTCATACATTAAATTATCGTCAGATGTGCATATTTTATACCTTATTTGTGACACTGGTAGGTCACGAATCAGTGTGGGGTCCAGGGGACGGAGCCCCCGGAAGCTCAGGGGATTTTGGGCAATATATAACGGTCAGATGAGCATATTTTTATATATATTAGTGACACTGGCAGGATACAAATTGGTGTTGGGTCCAAAGGCGGAGCCCCAAGAAGCTCAGGGGCTTTATACATCAAATTATCGTTTGATGAGCACATTTTATACCTTATTTGTGACACTGGCAGGTCACGAATTGGTGTTGGGGGTTTATACATCAAATTATCGTTTGATGAGCATATTTAATACCTTATTTTTTATACTGGCAGGTCACGAATTTGCGTGGGGTCCAGGGGGAGTTGCCCCCTGAAGCTCAGGGTTTGTATACATTAAATTATCGTCAGATGTGCATATTTTAAACCTTATTTGTGTCACTAGCAGGTCAAGAATTGGTGTGGGGTCCAGGGGGCGGAGCCCCCGGAAGCTCAGGGGTTTTGGGCAATAAATAACGGTCAGATGAGCAAAATTGTATACCTTATTTGTGACACTGGCAGGACACAAATTTGGTGTTGGGTCCAGGGGTTGGAGCCCTCAGAAGCTCGGGGGTTTTATACATTAAATTATCGTCAGATGAGCATATTTTATGGCTCGGTGTAAAAATGTCAGAGGTAAAAATGTCAGAGGAAAAAATGTCAGAGGTAAAAATGTCAGAGGTAAAAATGTCAGAGGTAAAAATGTCAGAGGTAAAAATGTCAGAGGTAAAAATGTCAGAGGTAAAAAACGTCAGAGGTAAAAATGTCAGAGGTAAAAATGTCAGAGGTATAAATGTTAGAGGTATAAAATAAAACCTTGCAAGCAATTATCAGGCAACTGAAAAAGTACATGATTATCCTACAACCTTGGTACAAATACCCCTAAAATAAGACTTAACTAATAAAATACAATTAGAATTACTCATGAGAAATTCTTATTGTATTGTATTCAGGTATTGTATTAGTCTTATTGTATTGTATCGTATTAGTTAAGTCTTATTTTGAGCGTATTTGTACCAAGGTTGTAAAGGAATCATGTACTTAGAAGAATGCTATCAGTTGTCTGATGACAGCTTGCAAGGCGTGAAACTCGGAGTAGCAACCATGCATGTCCCATTTGTCTGCCTTATTTAATATTTATATACCGGTATATTATGCTTTTGTATAAGCAAATGGTACTGATACACTGAGCAAACTTCTGGCATTTTTAACTCTGACATTTTTACCTCTGACATTTTTACCAGGCACTTATTTTATACCTTATTTGTGACACTTGCATGTCACGAATTTGCGTAGGGTCCAGGGGCGGAGCCTTAGGAAGCTCATGGGTTTTAGGCATTTAATAAGGTTAGATGAGCATATTTTGATACCTTCGGTCCCCTCCCCCCCCCCCCCCCCACCCCCTCCCTGGATCCGCCACTGGGTTGTGACCATAGCTTTAGGGCAGTGAAAATGTGTCCCTTTTGTTATTGAAAAGAGTGCACATCCGAGAGGAAAAAACGTATTCCGATCATTCATGTTGTGCCTACATGTGCCTATTGGAGTATACCTTCCCCCTTTATCAAAATGTACGATCCTCCTTACTTTTATTCTTGCTGAACATTCACCTGACTGTATGCCTTGCTCTTCTGAAAAAGTTTCATTTCTGAAAAATGCAGAAATCTTTTTACATAACAATTAACGCCGTCATTATTTAAAGAAATGTATGAAAACTACCTTCTCCTGTGTTTTAAAGTATTCAACTTAAGTCATGCTTGCATGTGTTCATAACATTTTGAGTTTGTTTTTCCAAAATCTGGCTGAAATAGATTTTTTTTTACATGCCATGTTCAATACAATGGTGCTCAGTGAAGCTTGTTATGGATGGCTATGATGAATATATCATATGAAAGCACCCCGGCCCCTGGATACGTCACTGATGTATATGTAGTGTTCGTGCATAACGATGAAGAGATTTTTCTTTACCTTCTTTTTAACCTGTCCACAAAAGCTCGCCTGGCGGTGAAGTCCAGATTACAAGCCAGACAATTGGAAGTATTTGATTCGATTTTGTTTTCTTCCTTCAATAGCAAGTAGTGTCTGCAATGCCTACATGGGTACTAATTCAATGGAGGCTGCGGTAAAACCTCACATTCAGGCACTTTACAAAGAGAAAGCAAATTGGATATGACGGTGGGGTTACGAGGTTCGTCAATTTCATGTGGTCAGTTATGTAATTGTAAACGCAAGAGGGTGCCCTTATTGTATTGTACATAAATGGAAAATAAACTTTCATAGGAAAACAGACCATTTGAACAAAATCGGACAAAACGAGCAAACTTATAAATAAAATTAAAGATGTGATCAGTATACGTATACAAATTAGCTGATACTGTAATGTCTCTGTGGTGTAGTGCCATATCAATTTCTCATTTGTTTCAACACACACAATGACTAAAAGGGTTATAGGACAAGTGCCCCCAGGACAACTACCCCCCCCCCCCCGAGGACAATTACCCCCCGAGGACAACTGCCCCAGAGGACAATTACCCCCTAGGACAACTACCCCCGTGGACAATCAGGATTCAATAGCAAAAGACGGTCTGACACATTGAGAGATGGCTACGAGCCCATAAGATCCCCAGCATGAACCCATATTCGTTCAAATACTAGCACGTTATCTTCCTCATTTCCCTTTAAGCATAATTTATGCAACACCAGTGTGGTTGCTGTAAGGTGTAAGGTAATTGTCCAACGCGTCTCAAAATGCATGGAAATACATTTTTTTGGAGCGGCGTTATTTTGTTAGTCACGGTACCCTCTTAAGAAATGAAAAGTTTCTCCCAATCCCAAATTCTTCACAGACAATTTATTTTGCCTCACTCTGACACTCGTTTGTTTCTTCACTGGTGTTGCATAAAAAAGAAGAAAACATTCTCAAAATGGTAAAAAATTAGTTTGTAATCAACACATTAGAAACGATTTAAAGTACTGTATGCGGGCGCCTCGCCGCCGCATGTACATGAATAAAAAGTGAGATATTCGGGCATAACCTCGATAAACGGATATGAGGATTGGAGCGGCGTTATTTTGTTAGTCACGGTACCCTCTTAAGAAATGAAAAGTTTCTCCCAATCCCAAATTCTTCACAGACAATTTATTTTGCCTCACTCTGACACTCGTTTGTTTCTTCACTGGTGTTGCATAAAAAAGAAGAAAACATTCTCAAAATGGTAAAAAATTAGTTTGTAATCAACACATTAGAAACGATTTAAAGTACTGTATGCGGGCGCCTCGCCGCCGCATGTACATGAATAAAAAGTGAGATATTCGGGCATAACCTCGATAAACGAATATGAGGATATTCTGGCCTCTCGTTGCCCTTACTTTATTTGATTTTCTTCTGCATTCATGTAAGTATACAGTTTTAGATAACAATACTAATATAAAGTACAATAGGTATTTTTCTGACAATGAATCATAAATAAGCAAATACATAAATACGTAAATAGTTATTTTCAAAAACGAAATGATAAACTGTCATAAATACTAAATTTCTTCAAACATTATAAAACATTATAATATTATTTGCGGAAGAAGGACTGGAATTGTAAGCAGATTGCTTGATAATACGACAGCCCCAGACAAAACTCATGTATTAACACATTTATTAAAGGGATAGTTGGGTTCTGTTGCAAAGGGCGCTACACAAAATATTTGTTGGTGAGATAATGAAAAACTGAGTGTCAAATTTGAAAGAACAAACAATTTAAATGACAAAATCATCTTTGTTTAATCAAAATCGGTTCAGAGACGGATGAAATATCCATAAATATAACGGTCTCTAATATTTGTGTACCACCACAATAATAATTTTAATAAGCCGTTGAAAAAACGAAAATACGTTGTATTTCAACCAATGCCGATATTGGTTTTTTGTTGTCTTTTTAGTGTTGGTTATATTGCGTACAACCAGCCTGCCTATCTTTTGTTATTTTTTTTAAAGTGGAGCTAAATTGGTATGATCGTATTGGCTAAATTTCACACATTTTGGGGTCCCAAATTACCTTTATAGCAATTTTAGGTCCTAAAAGGTCTGAAAACAGAACTAAACTATCCCTTTAGGCAGAAACGGATAGGTAATTGAAAATACAAATTTTGATGATGGTGATATATTTACAATGCAGATGAGGATGATGGTGATGGTGATGATGAAGATGATGATGATGATGATGATGAAAGAATGAAGAGTTGACACAGAAGTTTTACCTTGAGTATTCTGATAATAACATCGTTTTAACTCTGGCGTTAAATGAGTAGAGGGAGCAAAATGATTTAATAGATGTTGGGAGAGAGTTCCATAGGTCAGGACCATGGTGTCTCATGTTATCTATGGGCAATTAGTAATTTCGGGTTTACTAGATAAACATTTGGGGAATTACGGATAGGGTAAGAGTGAACAGCTTTATTCATAGTGTAAAAGTTTTGAAATGAAAGAGGGAACATATTATTTATATACTTAAACATGATCACTAAACTCTGCAGCGAATTTATGTCGAATACTGTTAGGGTTTTCAGTTTGTACAATATAGGACTTGTGTGAGATAAATATGGTGAACCGGTTCATATAGGAAGGGCTTTCTTTTGCAATATACGAAAGTGACTAAAAGCAGATATTCAACAGAAAGGTACCGATATCCGGACTTCATTCATTGGTTGAGTGACAGTGAAATATACTGTTCTTCATTTTAGCTTCATGTTTCTGTAACTATTAAGCATGTAAACAAAAAATCGTTGTTCATGAAAATACACAATATAGTATTTAAATTCATTGAATTGGTCCCGAAAAACTCGTTGAAGATAAATATATTTCATATGCGTAGTTTAATACAGACATTAGGCACTAGGTAACATTGTTCAGATGAGAGAAAGTAGTGCTTATGCTACGGTCACAAATGTTCGTACGAACGATTCGTTCGTACGAATCTCCCTGTTCCTACGAATTTCAGAGTTCGTAGAGATTCGCAGATGGGGCATATATTCTTACGCCCTTCTTACGGAGTTCGTACAAACGCCGTT
Organism: Strongylocentrotus droebachiensis; assembly: GCA_035222895.1. Taxonomy (NCBI): domain Eukaryota; kingdom Metazoa; phylum Echinodermata; class Echinoidea; order Camarodonta; family Strongylocentrotidae; genus Strongylocentrotus; species Strongylocentrotus droebachiensis. Next base: position 59,680 of record JAVYIG010002973.1, on the reverse strand, counting down.
TAATTCGCAAGAACAACTCAAGACCTTCTTGAGAAACGAAGTGATTTTCGGTTATACAATGACCCCAGAGTTCGTACGTTTTCGTAAGAACGCCTTGTGTTCTTCTTACGTCAGACGTACGCCAATCTTACGAGTTTTTGTTCTCGTAAGGTGGTCGTACGTTTAACTCACGGCATTCACAAGTCATTCGTAAGAAGAGCTTAAGAATGTTTTTTTCTATTTGGTCGGGTTGCAAAAAAAGCGCTGCCGTACACTGTCGAAAATTCTATGACTGTTGAAAGTTTGATATTACACGATGACAGTATTGCCAAGAAGACTACAACTGCAACTGCAACTCCATAAAGTGTTTCTTGAACTTGCTGTTAGCATATTTGTTACTTCCTTTATTATAAAAGCAGTCATGTTAACCGAAGAAGTCAACAAGTTTTTGCTCTGTGGTGGCATCAAAGTCATAGGACTACTTCTCCTTTCTCAGTTTCCCCGTTACCTCATCTTCATTGCCGTCAAACTGCCGTCTTGATGGTTCTCCCTCCTCCTCGTCGTCGTCATCTTCCACCGCCTCCTCCCGGTCGCTTCCGATATGGCCATCATTTCTTGATATCAGGCGCGCCGAAAGCAGTTTGGGATTGGGGTGGCAAAAAATCCAGGGGGCTCACCTTCCAGGGGCAGTGGCGTAATGAGCAAAATCGTTTGGAGGAGGGGGGGGGGCAGAAGGAAAATTTGCATCACCACCACTCCTAGGCTTACATGTTACATGCAGGCCCCACGGAACATTTTTCAAAGTGGAGTATTAACGATCAGGTTAGAGTGTAGCGAGCGTAGCGTAAATTGGCGTGGGGTCCGGGGGCTTTGCACCGGCGGGGGTCAAGGGACTAAGCCCACGAAAGGTCAGGGGTTATAGGTATTCAATTACGGTCAGATGAGCATCCAGGAGGCCCACCTTAGGGCCCTTGGTGGGGTCCAGGGGGCAGAGCCCCTGGAAGCTCAAAGGATTTAGGTATTCAATTACGGTCAGATGAGCATCCAGGGGGCTGTCTTAGGGCCCTTGGTGGGGTCCAGGGGGCAGAGCCCCTTGAAGCTCAAAGGTTTTCGGCATCTAATTACGGTCAGATGAGCATATTTTGATACCTCATTTGTGACATTGGTAGGTCACACATTTTGTTCTCTCTCTTTCTTTCCTTTCCTCTTTTTTTTAAAAGTGAGGGGGGGCTCGAGCCCCGAGCCCCGCCGTTCTGCAGGCTTCTAAATGAGCACATTTTTATGCCCAGCTGTTAATTTGGGAATTAGTAATTTTCAAACAAACGCATAAAAAGATATGATTTACCAAAAAAATGAGAAAAAATACCGGAAAATCATGTCATTTCAGCAACGTTTGTTAATCACTGGTATCGAATTAGAAATACCCCCGCCCATTAGTACGCCAGTGTTCAGGGGCTCATGTCTTCTCACCACTATAATATTTAAAAAAAACACTTTCCCATCCTCTTACGATATTTCCACGATAAGCGCAAATCGCATATATTATAAAAAACATCCATTGATAAAATGTAGGAGCAAGCGGAATGTATACGAAATTTAATCCCTATTAACTTTCCTTTTCTTTGAATGGAATATAATTTAATTTAATTTAATTAAATAAAGTTTGGTTAAAAAATACAAACCATCTATACTCCTTTACTGCTTTTTTCTATAGGGGTGGGAGGGGGCGAATGCCCCCCCCCCCCCCCCACTTCCGGCGCCTCTGCTTGATATTGCTGTTGCCGTCTCTCCTCCTCTTTCTCCTTCCTCCTCATCTCTTTCCTCTAACAGATTTCCCCTTTGGTCCCAAATTTCTTCGACAGGAGATGCACCCTCGACGAACACTATGAACAGAGTAAGGCTTTATAACCGTTAAAACTCAAAATTTGCATAAATTGTGTACGTACACCTTACGAGCACCTTACGAACTTCTTACGAACGCCAAGAGTCATTCGTACGAAGACCACAAGAATCTCCGCTCGTAAGGCGTTCTTACGAACGCCGTAAGAGCCCTCTTTGAACAACTTGAGGCGTTCTTACGGTCATCGTAATAGTTTGAAGCTTCTAAAATTGTCCCTCGACCCTACGAAATGTACGAAGATCTTGCGTGGTTCTTACGATGTAATTACGGCGTTCGTACTGCCGCCTTACGAAGAGAGGGTTTCGTACGATGTTAAAAAAAATCTTGGACAAGACCATCGACCAATTTGCGTTCTTACGAACGGTCTACGAACGGTCTACGAGCGCTTGTTTCATACGACCGCCTTAAGAAGATCTTACGAAATGGTCTGAAAATCGTTCGTACGGCAGCCCGTAAGGGTATTTGTGACCAAGGCATAAGGTAGTGACTTCGATACTAGATGTACAATCGAAGAAAATCTGAAGGTTTGTGTGAAAACGGACCATTATTAATAATAAAAATTGGGGAAAATTGGGAAATAACACTACAGTCTATATATGGAAAAATGAGTATGGTAAAAACCGGTCACTCAGGGGCCGGGGTGCTTTTATGTGATATATTTATCAGAGCATTCCAAAGCACGCTTTACTGAGCACCATTGTATTGAACATGGCATGTACTAATCCATTTGAGCCAGATTTTGGAGGAAAAAAACACTGCAAATGTTAAAATCACATGCAAGTAATACCTTAATAAAATGAAAACTATAAAACCCAAAGAGTGATAGTTCTCATAAGTTTCTTCAAAAAATGATGGAATTCATTGTAATGAATAATTATTTCTGCATTTTTCAAAAATGGAACTTTTTCAGAAGAGCAAGGCATTCTATCGGAATATAATTTTCCCTCTCTGATGATCACATGCATACGGTTAATTAGGGCATTCCTATCTTTGTAACTAGTCCATTTTTATGAAAACGAAACAAAATTAGAAAAACAGAATGGCGAAAGTTACAATCAATCAGCTTAATCAATTCTGGCACTACTATCTATTGATGGAAGAGAAGAAAAAAATCGATAGAAATTAAGTCAATTGTCTGGTTTGTGGTCTGAACTTTAACCTAGAAGAGCTTTTGTGGACGAATTGAAAAGCATGTCAAAGAAAAATATTGTTATCGTTATGCATGAACACTAGAAAGACATCAGTGACGTATGGAGGGGACGGGGTGTTGTCATGTGATATATTTATCACAGCATTCCATAGCACGCTTTACGGAGCACCATTGTATTAAACATGGCATGTACCAATCCATTTGAGCCAGATTTTGGAAGAAAAAAACCTGCAAATGTTAAAATCACATGCAAGTAATACCTTAATAAAATGAAAACTATAAAACTTAATGAGTGATAGTTCTCATTCGTTTTCTTAAATAATGATGGAATTCATCGTAATGAATAACGATTTCTGCATTTTTCAAAAATGGAACTTTTTCAGAAGAGCAAGGCATTCTATCGGAATATTATTTTCCCTCTCTGATGGTCATATCCATACGGTTAATTAGGGCATTCCTATCTTTGTAACTAGTCCATTTGTATGAACGCGAAACAAAATAGGAAGAACAGAATGGCGCAAGTGAGAATCAATCAGCTTAATAACAGGAGAGTTATGAATGTTTCAAATATGAGATCAGTGTAGCTATGCGATTCTCAAATTGGCAATGTTGTCAGTGGATTAACAATACTCCCGTTAGTCGTGTGCACAAATATCATTAATTTCTCTTTTCTTCTAATTGTTGTCTCCCTTGGGTCTCTACCCAAGATATAGGCCTCTTATAGATCGTATATTATGATAGGTCCTCTTAAAGGAAAAAGATCATCCCGAGTAATACAATTTGAGAGATGAATTTAAATTTCAGTAATTTTGTATTTTGGAATAAATGAGAAAATTGTCTGGCACTGCATAACAGAGACATTACCAATTCAGAAAATGTTCAGTTCAGATACGTATACTGATTACAAATTTTCAAAGGTCAAATGTTTGTTAGTTCTTGTCCGATTTTATTTCAATTTTTGCTTGTCTGTTTTCCTGATTTTTCTACTTTCTATGAAAGTTCTTTACTATAAAGGTTGGATTTCTATTCATGGACAATACAAAACGGACGCCCTCTTGCGCCTAAAATTAATTTAATGACGACACTAAATATGTTACATTGAGATGAAGATTATAAACCTTGAGACCCCCACCGTGAGATCAAATTTGCTTTCTTTTAGTAAATTGCCTAAATGTGGGATTTTACCGCTCCGCTGAAGTAATACCCGGTGTAAGCAATTCCGGCACTCTTGCTATTGATGGAAGAGAAGAAAAAAATCTAATGAAATAAAGTCAATTGTCTGGCTTGTGGTCTGAACTTTAACCTAGGAGAGCTTTGTGGACGAATTGAAAAGCATGTAAAGAAAAATATTGTTATCGTTATGCATGAACACTAGAAAGACATCAGTGACGTATCGAGGGGCCGGGGTGCTTTTATGTGATATATTTATCACAGCATTCCAAAGCACGCTTTACTGAGCACCATTGTATTGAACATGGCATGTACAAATCCATTTGAGCCAGATTTTGGAGGAAAAAAACACTGCAAATGTTAAAATCACATACAAGTAATACCTTAATAAAATGAAAACTATAAAACCCAATTAGTGATAGTTCTCATACGTTTCTTTAAATAATGATGGAATTCATTGCAATGAATAAAGATTTCTGCATTTTTAAAAAATGGAACTTTTTCAGAAGAGCAAAGCCACCAGAATATAATTTTCTCTCTCGGATTGTCATATGCGTACGGTTAATTAGGGCATTCCTATCTTTGTAACTAGTCCATTTTTATGAAAACGAAACAAAATTAGAAAAACAGAATGGCGAAAGTTACAATCAATCAGCTTAATCAATTCTGGCACTACTATCTATTGATGGAAGAGAAGAAAAAAATCGATAGAAATTAAGTCAATTGTCTGGTTTGTGGTCTGAACTTTAACCTAGAAGAGCTTTTGTGGACGAATTGAAAAGCATGTCAAAGAAAAATATTGTTATCGTTATGCATGAACACTAGAAAGACATCAGTGACGTATGGAGGGGACGGGGTGTTGTCATGTGATATATTTATCACAGCATTCCATAGCACGCTTTACGGAGCACCATTGTATTAAACATGGCATGTACCAATCCATTTGAGCCAGATTTTGGAAGAAAAAAACCTGCAAATGTTAAAATCACATGCAAGTAATACCTTAATAAAATGAAAACTATAAAACTTAATGAGTGATAGTTCTCATTCGTTTTCTTAAATAATGATGGAATTCATCGTAATGAATAACGATTTCTGCATTTTTCAAAAATGGAACTTTTTCAGAAGAGCAAGGCATTCTATCGGAATATTATTTTCCCTCTCTGATGGTCATATCCATACGGTTAATTAGGGCATTCCTATCTTTGTAACTAGTCCATTTGTATGAACGCGAAACAAAATAGGAAGAACAGAATGGCGCAAGTGAGAATCAATCAGCTTAATAACAGGAGAGTTATGAATGTTTCAAATATGAGATCAGTGTAGCTATGCGATTCTCAAATTGGCAATGTTGTCAGTGGATTAACAATACTCCCGTTAGTCGTGTGCACAAATATCATTAATTTCTCTTTTCTTCTAATTGTTGTCTCCCTTGGGTCTCTACCCAAGATATAGGCCTCTTATAGATCGTATATTATGATAGGTCCTCTTAAAGGAAAAAGATCATCCCGAGTAATACAATTTGAGAGATGAATTTAAATTTCAGTAATTTTGTATTTTGGAATAAATGAGAAAATTGTCTGGCACTGCATAACAGAGACATTACCAATTCAGAAAATGTTCAGTTCAGATACGTATACTGATTACAAATTTTCAAAGGTCAAATGTTTGTTAGTTCTTGTCCGATTTTATTTCAATTTTTGCTTGTCTGTTTTCCTGATTTTTCTACTTTCTATGAAAGTTCTTTACTATAAAGGTTGGATTTCTATTCATGGACAATACAAAACGGACGCCCTCTTGCGCCTAAAATTAATTTAATGACGACACTAAATATGTTACATTGAGATGAAGATTATAAACCTTGAGACCCCCACCGTGAGATCAAATTTGCTTTCTCTTAGTAAATTGCCTAAATGTGGGATTTTACCGCTCCGCTGAAGTAATACCCGGTGTAAGCAATTCCGGCACTCTTGCTATTGATGGAAGAGAAGAAAAAAATCTAATGAAATAAAGTCAATTGTCTGGCTTGTGGTCTGAACTTTAACCTAGGAGAGCTTTGTGGACGAATTGAAAAGCATGTAAAGAAAAATATTGTTATCGTTATGCATGAACACTAGAAAGACATCAGTGACGTATCGAGGGGCCGGGGTGCTTTTATGTGATATATTTATCACAGCATTCCAAAGCACGCTTTACTGAGCACCATTGTATTGAACATGGCATGTACAAATCCATTTGAGCCAGATTTTGGAGGAAAAAAACACTGCAAATGTTAAAATCACATACAAGTAATACCTTAATAAAATGAAAACTATAAAACCCAATTAGTGATAGTTCTCATACGTTTCTTTAAATAATGATGGAATTCATTGCAATGAATAAAGATTTCTGCATTTTTAAAAAATTGAACTTTTTCAGAAGAGCAAAGCCACCAGAATATAATTTTCTCTCTCGGATTGTCATATGCGTACGGTTAATTAGGGCATTCCTATCTTTGTAACTAGTCCATTTTTATGAAAACGAAACAAAATTAGAAAAACAGAATGGCGAAAGTTACAATCAATCAGCTTAATCAATTCTGGCACTACTATCTATTGATGGAAGAGAAGAAAAAAATCGATAGAAATTAAGTCAATTGTCTGGTTTGTGGTCTGAACTTTAACCTAGGAGAGCTTTTGTGGACGAATTGAAAAGCATGTCAAAGAAAAATATTGTTATCGTTATGCATGAACACTAGAAAGACATCAGTGACGTATGGAGGGGACGGGGTGTTGTCATGTGATATATTTATCACAGCATTCCATAGCACGCTTTACGGAGCACCATTGTATTAAACATGGCATGTACCAATCCATTTGAGCCAGATTTTGGAAGAAAAAAACCTGCAAATGTTAAAATCACATGCAAGTAATACCTTAATAAAATGAAAACTATAAAACTTAATGAGTGATAGTTCTCATTCGTTTTCTTAAATAATGATGGAATTCATCGTAATGAATAACGATTTCTGCATTTTTCAAAAATGGAACTTTTTCAGAAGAGCAAGGCATTCTATCGGAATTTTATTTTCCCTCTCTGATGGTCATTTCCATACGGTTAATTAGGGCATTCCTATCTTTGTAACTAGTCCATTTGTATGAACGCGAAACAAAATAGGAAGAACAGAATGGCGCAAGTGAGAATCAATCAGCTTAATAACAGGAGAGTTATGAATGTTTCAAATATGAGATCAGTGTAGCTATGCGATTCTCAAATTGGCAATGTTGTCAGTGGATTAACAATACTCCCGTTAGTCGTGTGCACAAATATCATTAATTTCTCTTTTCTTCTAATTGTTGTCTCCCTTGGGTCTCTACCCAAGATATAGGCCTCTTATAGATCGTATATTATGATAGGTCCTCTTAAAGGAAAAAGATCATCCCGAGTAATACAATTTGAGAGATGAATTTAAATTTCAGTAATTTTGTATTTTGGAATAAATGAGAAAATTGTCTGGCACTGCATAACAGAGACATTACCAATTCAGAAAATGTTCAGTTCAGATACGTATACTGATTACAAATTTTCAAAGGTCAAATGTTTGTTAGTTCTTGTCCGATTTTATTTCAATTTTTGCTTGTCTGTTTTCCTGATTTTTCTACTTTCTATGAAAGTTCTTTACTATAAAGGTTGGATTTCTATTCATGGACAATACAAAACGGACGCCCTCTTGTGGTCTGAACTTTAACCTAGGAGAGCTTTGTGGACGAATTGAAAAGCATGTAAAGAAAAATATTGTTATCGTTATGCATGAACACTAGAAAGACATCAGTGACGTATCGAGGGGCCGGGGTGCTTTTATGTGATATATTTATCACAGCATTCCAAAGCACGCTTTACTGAGCACCATTGTATTGAACATGGCATGTACAAATCCATTTGAGCCAGATTTTGGAGGAAAAAAACACTGCAAATGTTAAAATCACATACAAGTAATACCTTAATAAAATGAAAACTATAAAACCCAATTAGTGATAGTTCTCATACGTTTCTTTAAATAATGATGGAATTCATTGCAATGAATAAAGATTTCTGCATTTTAAAAAAATGGAACTTTTTCAGAAGAGCAAAGCCACCAGAATATAATTTTCTCTCTCGGATTGTCATATGCGTACGGTTAATTAGGGCATTCCTATCTTTGTAACTAGTCCATTTTTATGAAAACGAAACAAAATTAGAAAAACAGAATGGCGAAAGTTACAATCAATCAGCTTAAATCAATTCTGGCACTACTATCTATTGATGGAAGAGAAGAAAAAAATCGATAGAAATTAAGTCAATTGTCTGGTTTGTGGTCTGAACTTTAACCTAGGAGAGCTTTTGTGGACGAATTGAAAAGCATGTCAAAGAAAAATATTGTTATCGTTATGCATGAACACTAGAAAGACATCAGTGACGTATGGAGGGGACGGGGTGTTGTCATGTGATATATTTATCACAGCATTCCATAGCACGCTTTACGGAGCACCATTGTATTAAACATGGCATGTACCAATCCATTTGAGCCAGATTTTGGAAGAAAAAAACCTGCAAATGTTAAAATCACATGCAAGTAATACCTTAATAAAATGAAAACTATAAAACTTAATGAGTGATAGTTCTCATTCGTTTTCTTAAATAATGATGGAATTCATCGTAATGAATAACGATTTCTGCATTTTTCAAAAATGGAACTTTTTCAGAAGAGCAAGGCATTCTATCGGAATTTTATTTTCCCTCTCTGATGGTCATATCCATACGGTTAATTAGGGCATTCCTATCTTTGTAACTAGTCCATTTGTATGAACGCGAAACAAAATAGGAAGAACAGAATGGCGCAAGTGAGAATCAATCAGCTTAATAACAGGAGAGTTATGAATGTTTCAAATATGAGATCAGTGTAGCTATGCGATTCTCAAATTGGCAATGTTGTCAGTGGATTAACAATACTCCCGTTAGTAGTAATGAAATGAAGACAATTTTCTGGCTTGTAGTCTGAACTTTAACCTAGGAGAGCTTTTGTGGACGAATTGAAAAGTATGTAAAGAAAAATATTTTCATCATTATGCATTAACACTAGAAAGACATCAGTGACGTATCCAGGGGCCGGGGTGCTTTTATGTGATATATTTATCAGAGCATTCCAAAGCACGCTTTACTGAGCACCATTGTATTGAACATGGCATGTACTTATCCATTTGAGCCAGATTTTGGAGGAAAAAAACACTGCAAATGTTAAAATCACATACAAGTAATACCTTAATAAAATGAAAACTATAAAACCCAATTAGTGATAGTTCTCATACGTTTCTTTAAATAATGATGGAATTCATTGCAATGAATAAAGATTTCTGCATTTTTAAAAAATGGAACTTTTTCAGAAGAGCAAAGCCACCAGAATATAATTTTCTCTCTCGGATTGTCATATGCGTACGGTTAATTAGGGCATTCCTATCTTTGTAACTAGTCCATTTTTATGAAAACGAAACAAAATTAGAAAAACAGAATGGCGAAAGTTACAATCAATCAGCTTAATCAATTCTGGCACTACTATCTATTGATGGAAGAGAAGAAAAAAATCGATAGAAATTAAGTCAATTGTCTGGTTTGTGGTCTGAACTTTAACCTAGGAGAGCTTTTGTGGACGAATTGAAAAGCATGTCAAAGAAAAATATTGTTATCGTTATGCATGAACACTAGAAAGACATCAGTGACGTATGGAGGGGACGGGGTGTTGTCATGTGATATATTTATCACAGCATTCCATAGCACGCTTTACGGAGCACCATTGTATTAAACATGGCATGTACCAATCCATTTGAGCCAGATTTAGGAGGAAAAAAACACTGCAAATGTTAAAATCACATGCAAGTAATACCTTAATGAAATGAAAACTATAAAACTTAATGAGTGATAGTTCTCATTCGTTTTCTTAAATAATGATGGAATTCATCGTAATGAATAACGATTTCTGCATTTTTCAAAAATGGAACTTTTTCAGAAGAGCAAGGCATTCTATCGGAATATTATTTTCCCTCTCTGATGGTCATATCCATACGGTTAATTAGGGCATTCCTATCTTTGTAACTAGTCCATTTGTATGAACGCGAAACAAAATAGGAAGAACAGAATGGCGCAAGTGAGAATCAATGAGCTTAATAACAGGAGAGTTATGAATGTTTCAAATATGAGATCAGTGTAGCTATGCGATTCTCAAATTGGCAATGTTGTCAGTGGATTAACAATACTCCCGTTAGTAGTAATGAAATGAAGACAATTGTCTGGCTTGTAGTCTGAACTTAAACCTAGGAGAGCTTTTGTGGACGAATTGAAAAGTATGTAAAGAAAAATATTTTCATCATTATGCATTAACACTAGAAAGACATCAGTGACGTATCCAGGGGCCGGGGTGCTTTTATGTGATATATTTATCACAGCATTCCAAAGCACGCTTTACTGAGCACCATTGTATTGAACATGGCATGTACTTATCCATAGGCGCCGGAAGTGGGGGGGCAGGGGGGGGCAGCTGCCCCCCCAATCACAAAAGTGGGGGGGCAAAACGCATTTTTGCCCCCCAAAAACGCCCCCCCCCCCCCCTCAAAAAAAAAAAAAAGCAGTAAAGGAGTAAAGATGGTTTGTATTTTTAACCCAAAAGAACATAACAATAATAAAAACCTGAATTAAATGACGTATGAAATTCCATTCAAAGAAAAAGAAAGTTAACAGGAATTAAATTTCCTAAACATTGCGCATGCTACCTATATTTATCAATGTAGGTTTTTATAATAGCGATACGCGCATATCGTGGACATATTGCGAGAGAATGGGAAAGCGTGTCTGTTTTTTGTTATAGGGGTGAGAAGCTTATGAGCCCCTGAACGATGGCGTACTGATGGGGGGGGGGTATTTTTTTTATTCGATACCAGTGATGTACAAATGTTGCTGAAATGACATGATTTTCCGGTATGTTTTCTCATTTTTTTTTGTAAGTCATACCTTTTTATGCGTTTGTTGGAAAATTAGAAATTCCCAAATTTACAGTCGGGCGAAAAATATGCTTAATTAGAAGCATTTATGTTAGGGTCTGCAGAACGGCCGGGCTCGGGGACTCGTGCCACCCTCAATTGTTGAAAAAGTTTGTTACAGAGAAAAAGAAAGAAAGAGAGAGAGAAAAAATAAGTGACCTGCCAATGTCACAAATGAGGTATCTAAATATGCTTATCTGACCATAATTTTAATGCCTAAAACCCCTAAACTTCTGGCGGCTCAGCCCCTTGACACCCCTACCGGGGCCCAGGCCCTGGACCCCACGCCAAAATATGCTCATCTGACCGTAATTAAATGCCTAAAACCCCAGAGCTTACGGGGGCTCCGCCCCGGACCCCACCAAGGGCCCTAAGACGGTCCCCTGTATGCTCATCTGACCGTAATTAAATACCTAAAACCCCGAGCTTCCGGGGGCTCTGCCCCCTGGAATCCCACCAAGGGCCCTAAGGCGGGGCCCTGGATGCTAATCTGACCGTAATTAAATGCCTAAAACCCCAGAGCTTACGGGGGCTCTGCCCCCGGACCCACCAAGGGCCCTAAGGCGGTCCCCTGTATGCTCATCTGACCGTTATTAAATACCTAAAACCCCTGAGCTTCCGGGGGCTCTGCCCCCTGGACCCCACCAAGGGCCCTAAAGCGGGGCCCTGGATGCTCATCTGACCGTAATTAAATGTCTAAAACCCCAGAGCTTACGGGGGCTCCGCCCCCAGACCCCACCAAGGGCCCTAAGGCGGTCCCCTGTATGCTCATCTGACCGTTATTAAAGACCTAAAACCCCTGAGTTTCCGGGGGCTCTGCCCCCTGGACCCCACCAAGGGCCCTAAGGCGGGGCCCTGTATGCTAATCTGACCGTTATTGAATACCTAAAACCCTCGAGCTTCCGGGGGCTCTGCTTCCTGGACTCTCCGCCAATTAGTGGCCTGCCAGTGTCACAAATAAGGTATCTAAATATGCTTTTCTGAACATAATTGTAATGCCTAAAACTCCTAAACTTCTGGGGGCTCAGCCCCTTGACCCCCTACCGGGGCCGGGCGCAGGCCCTGGACCCTATGCCATTTTACGCTCTACCTGATTGTTAATAATCCACTTTGAAAAACGTTCCGCGGGGCCTGCCCTGCATGTAACGTGTAAGAGTGATGGTGATGCAGAATTTTCTTCTGCCCCCCCCCTTCCAAACGTTTTTGCTCGTTACGTCACTGCCCCTGGAAGGTGAGCCCCCTGGAATGTTTGCCCCCCCCAATCCCAAACTGCTTCCGGCGCGCCTGTACTTATCCATTTGAGCCAGATTTTGGAGGAAAAAAACACTGCAAATGTTAAAATCACATACAAGTAATACCTTAATAAAATGAAAACTATAAAACCCAATTAGTGATAGTTCTCATACGTTTCTTTAAATAATGATGGAATTCATTGCAATGAATAAAGATTTCTGCATTTTTTTAAAATTGAACTTTTTCAGAAGAGCAAAGCTACCAGAATATAATTTTCTCTCTCGGATTGTCATATGCGTACGGTTAATTAGGGCATTCCTATCTTTGTAACTAGTCCATTTTTATGAAAACGAAACAAAATTAGAAAAACAGAATGGCGAAAGTTACAATCAATCAGCTTAATCAATTCTGGCACTACTATCTATTGATGGAAGAGAAGAAAAAAATCGATAGAAATTAAGTCAATTGTCTGGTTTGTGGTCTGAACTTTAACCTAGGAGAGCTTTTGTGGACGAATTGAAAAGCATGTCAAAGAAAAATATTGTTATCGTTATGCATGAACACTAGAAAGACATCAGTGACGTATGGAGGGGACGGGGTGTTGTCATGTGATATATTTATCACAGCATTCCATAGCACGCTTTACGGAGCACCATTGTATTAAACATGGCATGTACCAATCCATTTGAGCCAGATTTTGGAAGAAAAAAACCTGCAAATGTTAAAATCACATGCAAGTAATACCTTAATAAAATGAAAACTATAAAACTTAATGAGTGATAGTTTATATACGTTTCTTTAAAATAATGATGGAATTCATTGTAATGAATAAAGATTTCTGCATTTTTCAAAAATGGAACTTTTTCAGAAGAGCAAGGCATTCTATCGGAATATAATTTCCCCTCTCGGAATGTCATATGCATACGGTTAATTAGGGCATTCCTATCTTTGTAACTAGTCCGCTCGTATGAAAGCGAAACAAAAGAAGAAAAACAGAATGGCGAAAGTTACAAACAATAAGCTTAATAATAGGAGAGTTATGAATGTTTGAAATATGAGATCAGTGTAGCTATGCGATTCTCAAATTGGCAATTTTGTCAGTGGATTAACAATACTCCTGTTAGTCGTGTACACAAATATCATTAATATCTCTTTTGTTCTAATTGTCGTCTCCCTTGGGTCACTACTCAAGATATAGGTCTCTTTTAGATCGTTTATTATGATAGGTCCTCTTAAAGGAAAAAGACTATCCCGAGTCATACATTTTGAGAGATGAATCTATATTTCAGTAATTTTGTGTTTTGGAATATATGAGAAAATTGTCTGGCACTGTATTACAGAGACATTACTAATTTAAAAAAAATTAAGTTTAGATACGTATACTTATTTTATCTTTCCGAAAGTCAAATCTTTTTTAGTTTTTGTCCGATTTTATTCAATTTTTACTCGTCTGCTTCCCTGCTTTTTCTGCTTTCTATGAAAGTTCTTTACTATGAAGGTTGGATTTCTATTCATGGACAATACACTAAGGACGCTTTCTTGCGATTAAAATTAATTTAATGACGACACTAAGTATGTCAGATTGACATGAAAATTACAAAGCGTGTTACCCTCACCGTGAGATCAAATGTGCTTTCTCTTTGTAAATTGCCTAAATGTAGGATTTTACAGCTCCGCTGAAGTAATACCCGGTGTAATCAATTCAGGCACTACTTGCTATTGATGGAAGAGAAGAAGAAAAAAATCATTGAAATACAGTCAATTGTCTGACTTGTGGTCGGAACTTTAACCTAGGAGAGCTTTTGTGGACGAATTGAAAAGCATGTAAAGAAAAATATTTTCATCGTTATGCATGAACACTAGAAAGACATCAGTGACGTATACAGGGGTCGGGGTGCTTTCATGTGATATATTTATCACAGCATTCCAAAGCACGCTTTACTGAGCACCAATGTATTGAACGTGTCATGTACAAATCCATTTGAGCCAGATTTTGGAGGAAAAAGCCCTGAAAATGTTAAAATCACATGCAAGTAATACCTTAATAAAATGAAAACTATAAAACCCAATGAGTGATAGTTCTCATACGTTACTTTAAATAATGATCGAATTCATTGTAATGAATAATTATTTCTGGATTTTTCCAAAATGGAACTTTTTCATAAGAGCAAGGCGTTCTATCGGAATATAATTCCCCCCCCCCTCCCTCGGATTGTCATATGCACACGGTTAATTAGGGCATTCCTATCTTTGTAACTAGTCCATTTGTATGAAAGCAAAACAAAATAAGAAAAACAGAATGGCGAAAGTGAGGATCAATCAGCTTAATAATAGGAAAGTTATAAATGTTTGAAATTTGAGATCAGTGTAGCTATGCGATTCTCAAATTGGCAATGTTGTCAGTGGATTAACAATTCTCCCGTTAGTCATGTACACAAATATCATTAATTTCTCTTTTGTTCTAATTGTCGTCTCCCTTGGGTAACTACTCAAGATATAGGCCTCTTATAGATCGTATATTATGATAAGTCCTCTTAAAGGAAAAAGATCATCCCGAGTCATACAATTTGAGAGATGAATCTATATTTCAGTAATTTTGTGTTTTGGAATAAATGAGAAAAAAGTCTGGCACTGCATTACAGAAACATTACCAATTTAGAAATTTTTAATCTCAGATTCGTTTACTGATTACAACTTTTCAAAAGTCAAATCTTTGTTTAATAGTTTTTGTCCGATTTTTTTCCATTTTTACTTGTCTGCTTCCCTGATTTTTCTGCTTTCTATGAAAGTTATTTACTATGAAGGTTGGATTTCTATTCATGGAAAATACAAAACCGACGCCCTCTTGCGCCTAAAATTAATTTAATAACGACACTAAATATGTCAGATTGACATGAAAATTGAGACCCTACCGTGAGTTCAAATTTGCTTTGTCTTTGTAAATTGCCTAAATGTAGGATTGTACAGCTCCGCTGAACTAATACCCGGTGTAATCAATTCAGGCACTACTTGCTATTGATGGAAGAGAAGAAGATAAAAATTCATTGAAATACAGTCAATTGTCTGACTTGTGGTCGGAACTTTAAACTAGGAGAGCTTTTGTGGACGAATTGAAAAGCATGTAAAGAAAAGTATTTTCATCGTTATGCATGAACACTAGAAAGACATCTGTGACGTATCCAGGGGTTGGGGTGCTTTCATGTGATGTATTTATCACAGCATTCCATAGCACGCTTTAAATTGCCTAAATGTAGGATTTTACAGCTCCGCTGAACTCATACCCGGTGTAATCAATTCAGGCACTACTTGCTATTGATGGAAGAGAAGAAAAAAATGGAATGAAATGAAGTCAATTGTCTGGCTGGTGGTCTGAACTTTAACCTAGGAGAGCTTTTGTGGACGAATTTAAAAGCATGTAAAGAAAATTATTTTCATCGTTATGCATTAACACTAGAAAGACATCAGTGACGTATAGAGGGGCCGGGGTTCTTTCATGTGATATATTTATCACAGCATTCCATAGCACGCTTTACTGAGCACTAATGTATTAAACGTGTCATGTACAAATCCATTTGAGCCAGATTTTGGAGGGAAAAGCCCTGAAAATGTTAAAATCACATGCAAGTAATATCTTAATAAAATGAAAACTATAAAACCCAATAAGTGATAGTTCTCATACGTTACTTTAAATAATGATGGAATTCATTGTAATGAATAATTATTTCTGGATTTTTCCAAAATGGAACTTTTTCAGAAGAGCAAGGCATTCTATCGGAATATAATTCCCCCCCACCCCCACCCCCCCCCCCCCCCCCCCTCGGATTGTCATATGCACACGGTTAATTAGGGCATTCATATCTTTGTAACTAGTCCAATTTTTATGAAAGCGAAACAAAATTAGAAAAACAAAATGGCGAAAGTTAGAATCAATCAGCTTAATAATAGGAGAGTTATGAATGTTTGAAATTTGAGATGAGTGTAGCTATGCGATTCTTAGATAGGCAATGTTGTCAGTGGATTAACAATTCTCCCGTTAGTCGTGTACACAAATATCATTAATTTCTCTTTTGTTCTAATTGTCGTCTCCCTTGGGTCACTACTCAAGATATAGGTCTCTTTTAGATCGTTTATTATGATAGGTCCTCTTAAAGGAAAAAGATCATCCCGAGTCATACAATTTGAGAGATGAATCTATATTTCAGTAATTTTGTGTTTTGGAATAAATGAGAAAAAAGTCTGGCACTGCATTACAGAAACATTACCAATTTAGAAATTTTTAATCTCAGATTCGTTTACTGATTACAACTTTTCAAAAGTCAAATCTTTGTTTAATAGTTTTTGTCCGATTTTTTTCCATTTTTACTTGTCTGCTTCCCTGATTTTTCTGCTTTCTATGAAAGTTATTTACTATGAAGGTTGGATTTCTATTCATGGAAAATACAAAACCGACGCCCTCTTGCGCCTAAAATTAATTTAATAACGACACTAAATATGTCAGATTGACATGAAAATTGAGACCCTACCGTGAGTTCAAATTTGCTTTGTCTTTGTAAATTGCCTAAATGTAGGATTGTACAGCTCCGCTGAACTAATACCCGGTGTAATCAATTCAGGCACTACTTGCTATTGATGGAAGAGAAGAAGATAAAAATTCATTGAAATACAGTCAATTGTCTGACTTGTGGTCGGAACTTTAAACTAGGAGAGCTTTTGTGGACGAATTGAAAAGCATGTAAAGAAAAGTATTTTCATCGTTATGCATGAACACTAGAAAGACATCTGTGACGTATCCAGGGGTTGGGGTGCTTTCATGTGATGTATTTATCACAGCATTCCATAGCACGCTTTAAATTGCCTAAATGTAGGATTTTACAGCTCCGCTGAACTCATACCCGGTGTAATCAATTCAGGCACTACTTGCTATTGATGGAAGAGAAGAAAAAAATGGAATGAAATGAAGTCAATTGTCTGGCTGGTGGTCTGAACTTTAACCTAGGAGAGCTTTTGTGGACGAATTTAAAAGCATGTAAAGAAAATTATTTTCATCGTTATGCATTAACACTAGAAAGACATCAGTGACGTATAGAGGGGCCGGGGTTCTTTCATGTGATATATTTATCACAGCATTCCATAGCACGCTTTACTGAGCACTAATGTATTAAACGTGTCATGTACAAATCCATTTGAGCCAGATTTTGGAGGGAAAAGCCCTGAAAATGTTAAAATCACATGCAAGTAATATCTTAATAAAATGAAAACTATAAAACCCAATAAGTGATAGTTCTCATACGTTACTTTAAATAATGATGGAATTCATTGTAATGAATAATTATTTCTGGATTTTTCCAAAATGGAACTTTTTCAGAAGAGCAAGGCATTCTATCGGAATATAATTCCCCCCACCCCCACCCCCCCCCCCCTCGGATTGTCATATGCACACGGTTAATTAGGGCATTCATATCTTTGTAACTAGTCCAATTTTTATGAAAGCGAAACAAAATTAGAAAAACAAAATGGCGAAAGTTAGAATCAATCAGCTTAATAATAGGAGAGTTATGAATGTTTGAAATTTGAGATGAGTGTAGCTATGCGATTCTTAGATAGGCAATGTTGTCAGTGGATTAACAATTCTCCCGTTAGTCGTGTACACAAATATCATTAATTTCTCTTTTGTTCTAATTGTCGTCTCCCTTGGGTCACTACTCAAGATATAGGTCTCTTTTAGATCGTTTATTAGGTGGTCTGTCGATGACAGATCACCTATTGATTTCGTTAGAATTTTCTTTCTTTATTTCTTTATTCTTTATTTTTATTTCTTCCGTACACTTTTTTGTGCACACGTTTACTCGAAATCGACATGGTTAATTTCCTTCAAATTTCTGTCAGTCATCAAGCCCTATGATTTCAAGTCTAATCAACTTTTTCAAGGTCATTAGGTCATCGTGACGTCATCCAGGCGCCATTTTGTAAAAATCAGGTCATTATCATATCTCAATAACGAGTCATCAAAAATCAATCATATTTAGTATACATCAACTTCAGGTCAAAGTTCAACTAAAAATGTCAACAAATTACGCGCGCGCACCTCGAAGCGCACGTACGCGCGCATCAAAATATTAAAATGCTCCAATTCGTTTCAATTTTTTTTTGGACACGTTTCAGGCCATTGTAAGCATTTTCAAAATTTGCGCGAGAGCACTTTTTTTTACGCATTTCTGCGCGTAACCGCGTGTTCTGACATTTTACAACATAGAAACGCCAAATTTTCTCTATCAACATGTTGACCACGTTTTTCCAAGCATTTTGATACCTTGTTCACCTTTTTCCGACCAGTAATAACGCAATTAGCGTCTGTCAAAGTTGAACGCACGCGCCGACCTGCGCTATCTGTATCCACAATACATGTGCAAAAACATGCCTATACAAAATTCATTGTAACTCTTCAGAATGGATAGATACCCCCCAATTTCTTTCATATTTAAATAGATTATGAGTTAGAGATATGATTTCATGTCTCATTTGACCCTCAATTAACTCATGACGTCATCATAATGGCCTCCGAACTCAAAATTTTAATTTGCATATTATGACGTCAGCAGATTTTTAGAAAATTGATTGTATCTCTGTAAATATTGATCAATTTTCTTTCAAATTTTGATATGTTCTAACTGATAATATTCTCTACAAATGTAGTTACCACGATATTTCATTTTGACAATGGTATCATGGCGTATTTTTGCGATTAAAGGAGGCATGTCAATTTTTCACATTTTGCGTGTATTCTCTGAGGAACATGACTTTTTCTCAAAACTGGATTCTACATTCTCGTCTTTCGCGAGCAATATCTCCGTCGTTTTATCTTTGTTTACGCTTAACTTTGAGTATGGTGTAGCTGAGACAATAAGCTATCAAAAATGTGCCCTTTATTTTTCGATCAGATGCCGGGATCATGCTCATATTTCACTTACAAAGTGGGATTTGAGAATTCGATTTTCCGTTTACGTGTAATCTCTATGGGAAATGTTTTGGTATATCGGTAATGCACTTGACTTCCGACCTCGAGGTCCCTGGTTCGAGTCCGGGCGTCTCCAACAATTGTTTTTCTTCACTTTTTTTATTTTTGACCTTTCACTGTACCATCTCCTTTGAATATTAAAACACGTACAATCGCAAATAATGTAATAAACAACCATATTTTCTTTATTATTACCCTATTATCACTTGATCCATTACTTTTTGCGTGTAATCCTTATGGGAGATGACTTTTTCTCAAATCTGGATTCTACATTCTTGTCTTTTGCGAGCAATATCGCCGTTATTTCGGCTTGATTTTTGTTGATTTTTGAGTATGTTGTAGCTGAGACTATATACTATCTAAATGTTCTCTAATTTTTTTAGTCTGATGTCATCATGGTCTGTTGATGATGATCATCAACATCATCATGATCATGATCATCATCATCATCGTCATCACCATTACTATCAAGATCATCATCACCATGATCATCATGATGATCATCATTGTTTACATGTCTATATAACTTCTCCCTTTCTCAATATAGTAAATATTATAATCTATCATAAGACTTGATGACAGACCACCTTATTCGTCCTCGTGACGAATTAAATTCTAGTTATGATTAGTCCTCTTAAAGGAAAAAGATCATCCCGAGTCATACAATTTGAAAGATGAATCTATATTTCAGTAATTTTGTGTTTTGGAATAAATGAGAAAATAGTCTGGCACTGCATTACAGAAACATTACCAATTTAGAAATTGTTAATCTCAGAATCGTATACTGATTACAACTTTTCAAAAGTCAAATCTTTGTTTAATAGTTTTTGTCCGATTTTTTTCCATTTTTACTTGTCTGCTTCCCTGATTTTCCTGCTTTCTATGAAAGTTATTTACTATGAAGGTTGGATTTCTATTCATGGAAAATACAAAACCGACGCCCTCTTGCGCCTAAAATTAATTTAATGACGACACTAAATATGTCCGATTGACATGAAAATTGAGACCCTACCGTGAGTTCGAATTTGCTTTCTCTTTGTAAATTGCCTAAATGTAGGATTTTACAGCTCCGCTGGAGTAATGCCCGGTGTAATCAATTCAGGCATTACTTGCTATTGATGGAAGAGAAGAAGAAATAAATCATTGAAATATAGTCAATTGTCTGACTTGTGGTCGGAAATTTAACCTAGGAGAGCTTTTGTGGACGAATTGAAAAGCATGTAGAGAAAAGTATTTTCATCGTTATGCATGAACACTAGAAAGACATCAGTGACGTATCCAGGGGTTGGGGTGCTTTCATGTGATGTATTTATCACAGCATTCCATAGCACGCTTTACTGAGCACCAATGTATTGAACGTGTCATGTAAAAATCCATTTGAGCCAGATTATGGAGGGAAAAGCCCTGAAAATGTTAAAATCACATGCAAGTAATATCTTAATAAAATGAAAACTATAAAACCCAATGAGTGATAGTTCTCATACGTTAATTTAAATAATGATGGAATTTATTGTAATGAATAATTATTTCTGGATTTTTCCAAAATGGAACTTTTTCAGAAGAGCAAGGCATTCTATCGGAATATAATCCCCCCACCCCCACCCCCCCCCCCCCCCCTCGGATTGTCATATGCACACGGTTAATTAGGGCATTCATATCTTTGTAACTAGTCCAATTTTTATGAAAGCGAAACAAAATTAGAAAAACAAAATGGCGAAAGTTAGAATCAATCAGCTTAATAATAGGAGAGTTATGAATGTTTGAAATTTGAGATCAGTGTAGCTATGCGATTCTTAGATAGGCAATGTTGTCAGTGGATTAACAATTCTCCCGTTAGTCGTGTACACAAATATCATTAATTTCTCTTTTGTTCTAATTGTCGTCTCCCTTGGGTCACTACTCAAGATATAGGTCTCTTTTAGATCGTATATTATGATAAGTCCTCTTAAAGGAAAAAGATCATCCCGAGTCATACAATTTGAGAGATGAATCTATATTTCAGTAATTTTGTGTTTTGGAATAAATGAGAAAATAGTCTGGCACTGCATCACAGAAACATTACCAATTTAGAAATTGTTAATCTCAGATTCGTATACTGATTACAACTTTTCAAAAGTCAAATCTTTGTTTAATAGTTTTTGTCCGATTTTTTTCCATTTTTACTTATCTGCTTCCCTGATTTTTCTGCTTTCTATGAAAGTTATTTACTATGAAGGTTGGATTTCTATTCATGGAAAATACAAAACCGACGCCCACTTGCGCCTAAAATTAATTTAATGACGACACTAAATATGTCAGATTGACATGAAAATTGAGACCCCCACCGTGAGTTCAAATTTGCTTTCTCTTTGTTAATTGCCCAAATGCAGGATTTTAAAGCTCCGGTGGAGCAGGGAGGTGAAAGAACAGGAGGCGAAACTCTTGTAATTTATTCAAACGCATTCTTGAGTTCTAAAGCGTAACAATGGGATGTGTAACATTCCACTTGGCTTTGAAGTTCCATGCTCCGAACCGCGCTTCCACTGCGGGGAATTTCGGAAGCCAGGCACCAGTTTTACATTTATTACAAAATATTAAATTACCGTCAAAATTACAGTGTAAATTAAAAACTTTATATGGGAATTTTATTGGGAATAGTGCATCAAACAAATTTTCAAATTTAGAACTCCGTCCTGCCTTTAAATTGTGTGCCAGAGTTGGTAAAAGAAAAATTACATCCTGTCAAAAACTCAATATTTTAGGATGATGCGCTAATTTGTGCATGCTTTAATGTCCCGTTATTTGATCCATGATTTACAATCTTCAATAACATTAAGTTTGCTAATGCGTGTTTTCGCGTGTTTTTTGTATTTTTCAAGTTTAAAAAAGAATGAAATTACACAAGTTTGTGTTCGCTTGTTCTACTCTTTACACATTCAACAATGGATGAGAAATCATTGGAAGGGACAGCGAACAGTTGCTGTGATACCATTTTCTGATGTAGGAATTCTAAATCCTAAAATTGCATGCGCTCTTTTATCTCACCACCTGGTCAACAGCTGCAGATTAGCGCATAACTTTCCGGCGGCTTGGAGCATGGGGTCAAAGGAGAACGGCTTGATTCAAGTCCTTCTCTATCACGTCCCTGGGTGGAGTAATACCTAGTGTAATCAATTCAGGCACTACTTGATATTGATGGAAGAGAAGAAGAAAAAAATCATTGAAATATAGTCAATTGTCTGACTTGTGGTCGGAAATTTAACCTAGGAGAGCTTTTGTGGACGAATTGAAAAGCATGTAAAGAAAAGTATTTTCATCGTTATGCATGAACACTGTTACGATATAGGATATCCGATATATCCGGTATCCGTGGTAGTTCAATAAACATGTTCACCATCATCACAAACCCGACTGCCGACTCGTCTATTATCATGAGTATCTATTAAATCTAAGACCCTCGAACTCATCATGGTGGCAGCTGCTGGGATCTTCGAAATCACGTTTGATTTTTGAAGACACAATTGATCCAGTTCACGGTAGTTGGGAAGTATAATTAGCAAAATTATCGTCGATTAGCGATTTGTGACGTCGCACTTTTTCGTATGCATAGTACGTGCACCGTACATACCGCACAGTGTACCGACACACTGATGCTACTGCATAATCCCGATGAACTCGTACGTGAATGGTGATGTGTGTATGAGCATATAAAGGTTCATAAAGCCTGCTCAGAATAGCCTAATCAAGTTATAACTGTGCTCAATCATTGACACAGGGGTCTGCATAATAACTAAACTAGTAAAGTTTAAATCTAAAATTAAACTAAATCAGAGGTGTGAACATTAAACCTGTTTTCAGATAATATTAACAATAGTATCTGGTGTGTGAGGAATTGTCACTGTCGGACATATTGAGTGAGAGTGATCAACATTTTCATTGCATGAGACACCTAAGGACATTCACACAGGTGTGAGAGCGTACACAGGTATACGTGTACGAACCTTATCAACACCAGCCGGTTAGGACCTGTTCACACTAAGATTAACAACACAAAGATTTACACTCATTCATATAATCTGTCGTAACCAATACGCACACGAGAACATAATACAATGAGTAATAAGTATCCAGAGATGAAATGGGAGGTACCAGACCTACCCGAAGAATTCAAGCTATTCAAGCAGAGAATGGAGCTTGTGTTGGCAGATCAAGAAATAACTGAAAACAAAAAAAGGCTATAAAAATCAAAATCGCTGTAGGCAACGAAGGTTTGCGCAGACTCAATGCGTCTGGGCTATCAGAGGCCGACCAAGAAAAACCACAAGAGCTGTGGAAATTGTTTGAAAAACAAATAAAGGTAAACATTAATTTTCGGGTCCATCGTTTCGAGCTGATGCGATATCGGCAGAGACAAGATGAGAGCATTGACGCATTCGTTACTCGATGTAGAGACAAAGCTAACACATGCGATTTTGAGGAATCCGAACTTGCTGAGCGGATAATGGAGGTAGTCATCACCTCAACACCAAGTCTAGAATTCCAGAAATTCCTATTGGACCAGCCTAAAGGATATCAAATCGAAGCAATTCTAGTAGAGGGTCGAAAATACGAGGCAGTTGCGGCAAGCAGAAAATGCCTAGAAACGCTTGAGCCGGCTAAAGAAAATATAGATTCGTTCAAGCGGAACCAGGGACGAAAGATATGTGGAAACTGCGGACGTATCCACAAACCTCGTCAGTGCACTGCGTACCAAGATGTGTGTCGTGCCTGTGACACAAAGGGCCATTGGGCCAAGTTCTGTAGAAAGGCTAAGAACGATCGTAGTCGAAAACCAGATCGTAGATCAGATGACCATAAATCTGATGACCGTCAACCGAAACACGGTAACCAATCACGATCAAAATCAAAGGGTCGAAAGTATAAACCGATAAGTGAAATGGACACTGAACATGATACTAGCACAGATCATGAACATCAACAATCAGCAGGTCCATCAAACTTCGAACATTTTGACACCATACACACGATCGGAACACACACAGTGATCAACTCAAAGGGTACAGTAGCTTTTGCAAACATTGACATCATATGCCCACAGAAATCAGGTCAGCATTACCTATATCTGAAGATAGACTCTGGGGCAAGCGCTAATACTATCACAGTACGCACAGCCAAACAAATATATGGTGACAAGTGGAGGCAAGTAGTGAAACGTACACCAGTAAAGCTAGTAGCATATGGCGAAATATCAATACCATGCGTTGGTACACTAGACATAAAGTGTAGATACAAGAGTCCAGAATGGTATACACATACATTCTACGTAGCAGACGTGAATGGACCAGCTATCTTAGGGTTGTTAGGTTGCACAGATCTCGGGATTATCACAATCCATACAATGCACAAGGACACACCTACACATACACCTATCACAAGTGTGAGTGACCTCAAACAAACATACCCAGATCAGTTTGATGCCATAGGAAGCTTTAGCGGGAAAGCAATGCTGCATCTGAAAGATGATGCAGAGCCCACCATAGATGCACCTAGAAAGTGCAGTGTCCACCTGAAGGACAAGATCAAAGCCGAACTAGATAACATGGAGAAGCAAGGAGTCATCAGAAAGATAGAACACCACACAGATTGGTGTAGCTCGATGACCACCGTTGTGAAGAAAGATGGATCCATACGGATATGTCTTGACCCCAGAAGGTTGAACGATGCCTTGAAAAGGTGTCCACACAAAATTCCAACCTTGGAAGAAATCCAACCGATCTTCGCAGGAGCTCAATTCTTCTCCAAGCTAGACGCAAAGGCTGGATACTGGTCAGTACACCTAGCAGAGGAATGCCAAGACCTGACCACCTTCAGAACACCATTTGGAAGATACTGTTTCCAACGTTTACCCTTCGGCTTATGCACAAGCCAAGACATCTTCCAGCAACACATGGATAGGATCGTCCAGAATGTGCCTGGCTGCGTATGTATCGCAGACGACATTGCCATTGTCGGGAAAACAGAGGAGGAACACGACAAGAATCTTCATTTGCTTATGGAGACAGCAAAACAGGAAGGCCTCGTGTTCAACAGCTCCAAGTGTACGATCAAGAAGGAAGCTATCAGCTACTTTGGATCCATGTACACAAGATCTGGAATCTTCCCAGATCCAAGCAAGGTTGAAGCTATCAATACAATGCCTTCACCCAAGGACAAGGAAGATGTTCAGAGATGCCTAGGATTATTCACATACCTAGCACCATACATACCAAATCTATCAGAGAAGTCAGCACCACTTCGTGAACTCCTTCACAAGGAAATTCCATTCGTCTGGGACGAGGATCACGAACATGCCTTAAACAGCCTGAAAAGCGCAGTCTCATCGGGTGCATGCCTGCAGTTCTTTGACCCAAAGAAAGAGACAACCGTTGAGGTAGATGCGTCGATGAAAGGGCTGGGAGCATGCCTGCTCCAAGATGGCAAACCTGTAGCTTTTGCATCCAAAAGTCTCTCCAATGCGCAGTCCAACTACTCGAACATAGAGAGGGAAACCTTAGCCCTAGTGTTTGGTATCACCCGATTCCATACATACCTATTCGGGAAGGAATTCACTGTGATAACAGATCACAGGCCTTTGGAGGCAATTTGGAAGAAACCTCTAAGAAGCGCACCACCTCGTCTACAGAGACTATTGATCAAGGTACAAGGATACAGATGCCAAGTCAAGTACCGACCTGGGAAAGAAATGATTCTTTCAGATACCTTGAGCCGTCTTCCTAACCCCAAGGAAGCACGTGATGTTCCACTAGACATCAGAGTGGAATCCATCTGCTCCGAAGTAGAAGACACTCATCAAATCGACTTGATCTTCTTCGGACAACACAAGAGGACAGAACTCCAGAGGGAAACATCCAATGACCCTGTTCTTAGGTCATTGTGGCAGACAGTCACTCAGGGTTGGCCCGAAACTCTTCAGGAGCTGCCGACATCCCTAAGGGAATTCTGGTCTTACAAAGATGAGATTGGAGTGTCACAAGGAGTACTCTTCAAAGGAAGTCGAGTCATCATACCGAAGACACTTCAGGAAGATATCCTTAGACAACTTCATCTTGGACACATGGGAATCGAGAGCACGAGACGACTAGCTCGTGAGACAGTGTTCTGGCCACACATCAACAAGGACATTGAACAGCTCGTAAAGCAATGTGCTGCATGCCAGGAACACCAGGCAAGGCAACAGAAAGAGCCGTTGCTTCCCCATGATGTACCTTCAGCACCTTGGACTAGACTAGGAACAGATTTGTTCATGCTCAACAGACAAGACTATTTACTCGTCACTGACTATTACTCCAAGTATCCGATAGTCTACAAGCTGACTGACACATCAAGTGCTGCAGTAGCTAATGTGATGAGTGGAATCTTCAGTCTATTTGGTCCACCAGAGGAGATCGTATCCGACAACGGTCCACAATTTGTCGGGAAGCACTTCAAGGACATGTGCCGGAAGTGGTCGATCACACATACAACCTCTTCACCTCACTATCCAAGATCCAACGGACTAGCTGAGAGAATGGTTCGTACCGTCAAGAATCTGTTGAAAAAGTGTTCACAGACTGGCCAAGACAGTCAACTGGCTATGTCACACCTAAGAGCAACACCTGTTGACAGTCACATGAGATCACCTGCAGAGATGTTGTTTGGAAGACCCATCAGAACAACACTGCCAAGTCATTATCTTTCAAGAGAATCTACCACCACTGATCATCTCTTGAATCGACAGAGTAAGATGAAAGAAACGCACGATCGACATGCGGGTCCAGATCTTCCACCACTCCACGTAGGACAACCAGTCAGAGTTCTACATCCCAAAGATCATACTTGGATACCAGCCAAAGTATCCAAAGTCTGCGACGAGCCTAGGTCGTATGAAGTATCAACACCTAACGGAGGAATCCTGAGACGAAACCGATCTCACCTGAGGGAGATTCCATCGTCGACCAACCCAACTCCAAAGCGTGTTAGGTTCGACGAAGACTACACTTCATCTACTCAAGCAGAAACACCAGAGCAGAATGGCAACAACCATCAGCCAACACCAGAAACTCAGAACATTCAATCTAAAGGACCAACATCAAACTCGCAAACCACAACAAGATATGGACGCAATATCCGTACACCAGCGAGATACATGTTTGAAGATTGAAACTGAACTCTTAAATTTCTTCAAAGAAGAGAGAAGATAAAGAAGAACACAGAAGACGCTTAGTTTAATGTAGTCTAAGAAGTTTATTGTTCATATGTATGTATAATCATTGTACAGTATTTTTGGTATGACAAGCATAATGTTTATAAGTCTAAACAGATGCTAGCCCAAACATGTTTCGTTTGGAAATTCATTTTATAAAGGAATCAAGTTATATCAAAACTATGTTCAATCTTGCAGAACAACTGTGAAGTTGAAAGTAGAACGATATAATTATTTATACAGTAAATACTCATTTGTTAATACGATACAAAAGAAACGTATTGAAAACAAATCAAGATTTTATGTTATATAACCTGATTGGAAAAAGTTCATTAGGAAGCAAATAACCAAAACTTGCATACTACCAAAAGTATTGTTATCAAAGTAATATGTTATTAATCATCGATCAGTGATGTTCACTGATTCCCAATCTTTCCAGAGGAAGGGGGATGTTACGATATAGGATATCCGATATATCCGGTATCCGTGGTAGTTCAATAAACATGTTCACCATCATCACAAACCCGACTGCCGACTCGTCTATTATCATGAGTATCTATTAAATCTAAGACCCTCGAACTCATCAAACACTAGAAAGACATCAGTGACGTATCCAGGGGTTGGGGTGCTTTCATGTCATGTATTTATCACAGCATTCCATAGCACGCTTTACTGAGCACCAATGTATTGAACGTGTCATGTACAAATCCAT
The DNA here is from genome assembly GCA_035222895.1 of Strongylocentrotus droebachiensis. Taxonomy (NCBI): domain Eukaryota; kingdom Metazoa; phylum Echinodermata; class Echinoidea; order Camarodonta; family Strongylocentrotidae; genus Strongylocentrotus; species Strongylocentrotus droebachiensis. Next base: position 31,254 of record JAVYIG010002973.1, on the reverse strand, counting down.
TTGAGCCAGATTATGGAGGGAAAAGCCCTGAAATGTTAAAATAACATGCAAGTAATATCTTAATAAAATGAAAACTATAAAACCCAATGAGTAATAGTTCTCATACGTTACTTTAAATAATGATGGAATTCATTGTAATGAATAATTATTTCTGGATTTTTCCCAAATGGAACTTTTTCAGAAGAGCAAGGCATTCTATCGGAATATAATTCCCCCCCACTCCCATCCCCCCCCCCCCCCCTCGGATTGTCATATGCACACGGTTAATTAGGGCATTCATATCTTTGTAACTAGTCCATTTTTTATGAAAGCGAAACAAAATTAGAAAAACAATATGGCGAAAGTTAGAATCAATCAGCTTAATAATAGGAGAGTTATGAATGTTTGAAATTTGAGATCAGTGTAGCTATGCGATTCTTAGATAGGCAATGTTGTCAGTGGATTAACAATTCTCCCGTTAGTCATGTACACAAATATCATTAATTTCTCTTTTGTTCTAATTGTCGTCTCCCTTGGGTCACTACTCAAGATATAGGCCTCTTATTGATCGTATATTATGATAAGTCCTCTTAAAGGAAAAAGATCATCCCGAGTCATACAATTTGAGAGATGAATCTATATTTCAGTAATTTTGTGTTTTGGAATAAATGAGAAAATAGTCTGGCACTGCATCACAGAAACATTACCAATTTAGAAATTGTTAATCTCAGATTCGTATACTGATTACAACTTTTCAAAAGTCAAATCTTTGTTTAATAGTTTTTGTCCGATTTTTTTCCATTTTTACTTGTCTGCTTCCCTGATTTTTCTGCTTTCTATAAAAGTTATTTACTATGAAGGTTGGATTTCTATTCATTGAAAATACATAACCAACGCCCTCTTGCACCTAAAATTAATTTAATGACGACACTAAATATGTCAGATTGACATGAAAATTATAAACCTTGTGACCCCCAACGTGAGTTCAATTTGCTTTCTCTTTGTAAATTGCCTAAATGTAGGATTTTACAGCTCCGCTGGAGTAATACCCGGTGTAATCAATTCAGGCACTACTTGCTATTGATGGAAGAGAAGAAGAAAAAAAATCATTGAAATACAGTCAATTGTCTGACTTGTGGTCGGAACTTTAAACTAGGAGAGCTTTTGTGGACGAATTGAAAAGCATGTAAAGAAAAGTATTTTCATCGTTATGCATGAACACTAGAAAGACATCAGTGACGTATCCAGGGGTCGGGGTGCTTTCATGTGATGTATTTATCATAGCATTCCATAGCACGCTTTACTGAGCACCACTGTATTGAACGTGTCAAGTACAAATCCATTTGAGCCAGATTTTGGATGAAAAAGCCCTGAAAATGTTAAAATCACATGCAAGTAATATCTTAATAAAATGAAAACTATAAAACCCAATGAGTGATATTTCTCATACGTTACTTTAAATAATGATGGAATTCATTGTAATGAATAATTATTTCTGGATTTTTCCAAAATGGAACTTTTTCAGAAGAGCAAGGCATTCTATCGGAATATAATTCCCCCCCCCCCCCAAACCCCCCCCCCCCCCCTTCGGATTGTCATATGCATATGCACACGGTTAATTAGGGCATTCATATCTTTGTAACTAGTCCATTTTTTATGAAAGCGAAACAAAATTAGAAAAACAAAATGGCGAAAGTTAGAATCAATCAGCTTAATAATAGGAGAGTTATGAATGTTTGAATTTTGAGATCAGTGTAGCTATGCGATTCTTAGATAGGCAATGTTGTCAGTGGATTAACAATTCTCCCGTTAGTCGTGTACACAAATATCATTAATTTCTCTTTTGTTCTAATTGTCGTCTCCCTTGGGTCACTACTCAAGATATAGGTCTCTTATAGATCGTATATTATGATAGGTTCTCTTAAAGGAAAAAGATCATCCCGAGTCATACATTTTGAGAGATGAATCTATATTTCAGTAATTTTGTGTTTTGGAATAAATGAGAAAATAGCCTGGCACTGCATTAAAGAAACATTACCAGTTTAGAGATTGTTAATCTCAGATTCGTATACTGATTACAACTTTTCAAAAGTCAAATCTTTGTTTAATAGTTTTTGTCCGATTTTTTTCCATTTTTACTTATCTGCTTCCCTGATTTTTCTGCTTTCTATGAAAGTTATTTACTATGAAGGTTGGATTTATATTCATGGAAAATACAAAACCGACGCCCACTTGCGCCTAAAATTAATTTAATGACGACACTAAATATGTCAGATTGACATGAAAATTGAGACCCCCACCGTGAGTTCAAATTTGCTTTCTCTTTGTTAATTGCCCAAATGCAGGATTTTAAAGCTCCGGTGGAGTAATACCTAGTGTAATCAATTCAGGCACTACTTGATATTGATGGAAGAGAAGAAGAAAAAAATCATTGAAATATAGTCAATTGTCTGACTTGTGGTCGGAACTTTAACCTAGGAGAGCTTTTGTGGACGAATTGAAAAGCATGTAAAGAAAAGTATTTTCATCGTTATGCATGAACACTAGAAAGACATCAGTGACGTATCCAGGGGTTGGGGTGCTTTCATGTCATGTATTTATCACAGCATTCCATAGCACGCTTTACTGAGCACCAATGTATTGAACGTGTCATGTACAAATCCATTTGAGCCAGATTATGGAGGGAAAAGCCCTGAAATGTTAAAATAACATGCAAGTAATATCTTAATAAAATGAAAACTATAAAACCCAATGAGTAATAGTTCTCATACGTTACTTTAAATAATGATGGAATTCATTGTAATGAATAATTATTTCTGGATTTTTCCCAAATGGAACTTTTTCAGAAGAGCAAGGCATTCTATCGGAATATAATTCCCCCCACTCCCACCCCCCCCCCCCCCCCCCCTCCCTCGGATTGTCATATGCACACGGTTAATTAGGGCATTCATATCTTTGTAACTAGTCCATTTTTTATGAAAGCGAAACAAAATTAGAAAAACAATATGGCGAAAGTTAGAATCAATCAGCTTAATAATAGGAGAGTTATGAATGTTTGAAATTTGAGATCAGTGTAGCTATGCGATTCTTAGATAGGCAATGTTGTCAGTGGATTAACAATTCTTCCGCTAGTCGTGTTTACAAATATCATTAATTTCTCTTTTGTTCTAATTGTCGTCTCCCTTGGGTCACTTCTCAAGATATAGGTCTCTTTTAGATCGTTTATTATGATTAGTCCTCTTAAAGGAAAAAGATCATCCCGAGTTATACAATTTGAGAGATGAATCTATATTTCAGTAATTTTGTGTTTTGGAATAAATGAGAAAATAGCCTGGCACTGCATTACAGAAACATTACCAATTTAGAAATTGTTAATCTCAGATTCGTATACTGATTACAACTTTTCAAAAGTCAAATCTTTGTTTAATAGTTTTTGTCCGATTTTTTTCCATTTTTACTTGTCTGCTTCCCTGATTTTTCTGCTTTCTATGAAAGTTATTTACTATGAAGGTTGGATTTCTATTCATGGAAAATACAAAACCGACGCCCTCTTGCGCCTAAAATTATTTTAATGATGACACTAAATATGTCAAATTGACATGAAAATTGAGACCCCTACCGTGAGTTCAAATTTGCTTTCTCTTTGTAAATTGCCTAAATGTAGGATTTTACATCTCCGCTGGAGTAATACCCGGTGTAATCAATTCAGGCACTACTTGCTATTGATGGAAGAGAAGAAGAAAAAAATCATTGAAATACAGTCAATTGTCTGATTTGTGGTCGGAACTTTAACCTAGGAGAGCTTTTGTGGACGAATTGAAAAGCATGTAAAGAAAAGTTCTTTCATCGTTATGCATCAACACTAGAAAGACATCGGTGACGTATCCAGGGGCCGGGGTGCTTTTATGTGATATATTTATCACAGCATTCCAAAGCACGCTTTACTGAGCACCAATGTATTGAATATGGCATGTACAAATCCATTTGAGCCAGATTTTGGAGGAAAAAAACCCTGCACATTGTTAAAATTACATGCAAGTAATACCTTAATAAAATGAAAACTATAAAACCTAATGAGTGATAGTTCTCATGAATTTCTTTAAAAAATGATGGAATTCATTGTTATGAATAATTATTTCTGCATTTTTCAAAAATGGAACTTTTTCAGAAGAGCAAGGCATTCTATCGGAATATAATTTTCCCTCTCGGATTGTCACATGCATACGATTAATAAGGGCATTCCTATCTTTGAAATTAGTCCATTTGTATGAAAGCGAAACATAAAAAGAATGGCGAAAGTGAGAATTAATCAGCTTAATAATAGGAGAGTTATCTCTTTCTCTTTTTTTCTTAAAGGAAAAAGACCATCCCGAGTCATACGTTTTGAGAGATGAATCTATATTTTAGTAAGTTTGTGTTTCGGAATAAATGAGAAAATTGTCTGGCACTGCATTACAGTGACATTACCATTTCAGAAAATGTTAAGCTCAGATACGTATACTGACTTCAACTTTCCAAAAGGCAAATGTTTGTTAGTTTTTGTCCGATTTTATTCAAATTTGTACTTGTCTGTTTTCCTGATTTTTCTGCTTTTTATGAACTTTTTCAGAAGAGCAAGGCATTCTATCGGAATATAATTTCCCTTCTCGGATGGGCACCCTTTTCAATGACAAAAGGGACACATTTTCATTTCTCTATAAAGTCAGTAGGCCTAATTGATTTTGAGGAAAACTAAGTGTGTATGCCCTTGCCATCCCGGAAATGGGTATTGCTCAATTAACATGCACATCGCCACACAATGGAAATCTGTCATGTTCACACGCGATACCAACTTTACACTGTTTTACCCAAATCTGGCATAAAAACGAATATTGACGTGCTATTATCAAATGCTGCTTAGTGTAACCTGTTGGTTAATATAATCACAGTATCAATTAAAACAATTTAACAGATGAAAAGCAAGAAGCTGTTCCTATACAGCTCATACTTTGCTTACAATAGCCGTTTATTTGCGGGTTTCATTTTTGTGGGACGCACTATAAATATACCCCCGTATATATTATGTGTTATTTTAAAGGATAATAATTCTGAATAAACCGACGTCATTTGGGAACAGTCTATGTAATACTGCGCTCACCACGGAATACTTTCACAATGCTTTTTTGTATAAAAATGATTTTTTTTTTCACACCATATCAATCCTCGATTCATAATTATGTACGCTTTATGAAGGTTAGGGTTAGGGTTAGGGTTAGTGTTACGGACATGTTATCACTGCCCTTGTCACTACATGTAAACACTCAGTCTCTCTCAATGTTTGCTCTCCAATGGTGCACGTGGCTCTAGTCTCCCTCGAATATCAACCACACAAGACCATGGGTGTTCATATATACTGGTAAAAGAAGAGATGAGTCAATTACATTCAGTTCCATTCATTAATTTTTATTTTAAGAAGAAAGGCAGCTCAACATTTGAAGATGATAATGTTACAGCAAATCGTGTCCTTATCTTAAATTAGACATATTCTCACTATTTTAGGAGGGAAGTGATGCTGCTGCCGATAATCATAACCATTTGCTTAGAAACATTCAGGGAAAGGATAATTGATTTATAAATAAAAAAAACTTGAAATACCAGCCCACTTACGAATTGAAAAGCCTACCAAAGAGCACTCTCTCATTTAGTTAAAGTAAACATTCATTGAGGTGGACGCTTCCCATGGGCTACACTATTGAACCCGTTTTATAAACTGAATTAACGCATGCTCAGCATTTGAATCGGGAATAAATAATTTATAATTTGGCGGGCTTTTCAATTCGTAAGTGGGCTGATATTTCAAGGTTTTTTCAATGAATGAATTATCCTTGCCCTGAATGTTTCAAGAAACTATAACTGATTTCGATCAGGCTGACCTCCGAGTAAGGATAAAACCTGACTTTGAGCTGAGGCAGAGTCTGACCTTGAGCTGAGGGTATGCCGGGTGGCCAGGCGCGATTTCGCGTATGTCTTTGCCGTTACATATGACATCGGTGTAGAGTTTAAAACAAAAACAAAATTAAAAGAAGCTTGCTGGACAAACTGGACCCTGGACTTATGCAAGACTTGCTCGAGGGCGAATAGTTACAACCTAATAAAGGAAGCACAGGCAAGGCCGAGAAACAAAGTCTTGAAATTATTCAAGGGCTAAAGAGTTTGATATGTTCAACAAAGCAACACTCTATACGGATTTAATAATGACCTGTGTATGTATGCGTACTTCGCACTCTTGAATACAGCATTTACTTTACTTATCTAAATTTGTTACAAAACGTTTAGATATATTGCATTGCGCATTGAATATGAATAAGAATTTTCGAGTTTTGTTCTTGAAATTCTCAGAAAATATAAATTGGGGCAAATCATTTTTTTCGCATACTTTAACAATAAAAAAACTTGGTAAGGGTATGAATGATTTAGATGTTCAATGTATATTTCTTCTACAGGATGATTATTCCTATTAGACTAACACCATTTTAAGTATAATTTATTCACAAGGGAATAATTTCACAATACTTTTCTTTAACAAAATTGTGTGGAAGTCAAATCTTGACTTCCATGAAATGATCTACATGTATATAATTATGTACGCTTTTAAGAATCATACATTTAGATGTAAAGCATTTTGAATTTGATATGAATAAGAATGTACACCTTGTAATCCCAAAGTATAAGTATGGAACTAACCAACCACCTGTTAGCCTCATACTGAGAAAAAGTAGAAAAATACAGATACTTGTTTAAATCATATATAATGTCGACATATAAAGAAAAACGTACAAACAGGCTTAAAACACGCTTTAAAAAAAACTGAAATAACAATTCTGAGTAATTCAGAATAATGTAAAATGTACAATTTTTAACAACATACAACGATTTTAGATATAAACTAATTGATGATAATTTGTTTTTACACTGTCTAAAACTATGCTTTTCAAGTAGGTATAGCAATGCTGATCGGACATGTCGGATATACACAGAAAGAAAATGAGATCATATAATTATCAAGTATAAACCCATCACCTGTTTGTAAATAAATGGTTAATTAGATACACAAGTATTACAAGTACGTCTATAACTATCTACAATTTAAAAAAGTTGACATTATCAAGTAGGGCCTACTCTCTAAAAAGTGAATAAAGTGAATGTTCACTCTATTTTCACTTCCCCGACTGAGAGTCACGTCAGTGATCACATTTTCACTCTCCAGAGGAGTCACGTCAGTGATCACTCGATTTTGTTTAGAGAGTATAAACCCATCACCTGTTTGTAAATAAATGGGTAATTAAAAATAGACAAGGATTACAAGTACTTACAAGTATGACTATCTACAATTTAAACGATTGAATAAAAGATACCAACAAATGAATTTATGATTTAAAGGCAAAATACATGTTATAGGTTTGATAAATACTGACCTATTTTCCTTCTACCCCATAGTCTATGTACAATTATGGAAGAAGGAAAATTTACAATGATTTACAAATGAGGAACTGTATTTAAACAAATCATTCTTTGTTTTCAACGTTGCTAGGTAGGCCCCTCTTTTGTAATTAGGGAATCTATACGCATAACTAACATGACATTAATAAGAATAATTGTGATACAAAATTAATACAACCATTGTTGCTAATGTTCAGTTATCTTTGTGATTGTATTGAACAAGGTGTCAAAATAAAAATAAAAAGATGACAGGCTGCAACTTGTGCATAACCGACTAAGTCTCTAATTATACTTTGAATGCATGACTATTAAACAAAATTTGTCTTTTATTATAACAAATCAAATATAACTACAATATTTACAGAAGATTCGTATAATTAAGGTACAATTCAAAATAATTGAAAATAAAAAGAAACAACGAAAAAGTGACAGAAATGGTAGTATTAAAAGCATTTAGAATTGTTTTTACATGAGCAAGACGGAGGCTTAGTGTAATGACCCCACGACCTCCCGATGACCCCAGCAAGAACGTCCGAACTGGCGATCAATGACACGATATATTACACAGGGTCCTATCCACTGGTGTGAAACATCCGCCCCCCTTTGCACATGTAAACAATATCAAACAAACGCACATGCGATACACAACCACACACACAAACGCACCCACCACAACCTCTCATCCATAACCCCCCAGACCCCCCGGCGTCCCGATCCCGCTCGCCAAGCCAATTTCAATAGCCTTCATGTGCGTCACCTATTGAAATGTGCGAACTTGACAATGACGTATTAAGTCAACATGATTTCCATGGGACATACAATAGGGTATTGAAATTCCCTTTGAGTTAAAATTTCGGAAATATTTGCGGTCATATTATTTATAGAATTGAATCTTTGTGTATTTGCTGTTACTCGCGCTGTACATAATTATGTTAGATATGGATAGAAAGATAGCATTACGAAATTATGGATACAAAAAAAAACATCACCTGTTTGTCATAAAATTAATCCGTAAACATAAAAGCCTATACAAACTATAAAAAACTGATCTTTCAAACTAAAATAATAACCTTTAAAACTGAATAATAATGTGACTAAAACTCATTATCATGTTTACACCATTTTAAAATAGTCTACAACGTCCATGTACAATTATGTCACAAGATAAGACATTTCAAATACTATGTGAATGAGGCACTGTATTGATCGTTTGGTTTCACAGTCAAATCAATTTCGATATCCAAATAGGCCTACTTATAATGTAGCTAGGTAGGCCCCTATTAACAGTTGCAAATCTACAACAATGCTTACTAGGCGTGTTTATACAATGTAGATAATCAAAATAGAAGCAAACTTAGAACCCTCCTTTTAAAATTAAGTATGAATTATGATTACTGTTACATATTAACAACCCTCTCTCAAATCAGTATAGTCTATGTACAATTCAGTCACAAAAAAATTACATTTAAAATATTTTGTAAACGATACTAGATTTGCGAAATATTCCTTTGTTTTTGCACCATAATACACTTTGACTTTGATACATATTTGTATTCTGAACGCGAATGGTATACAGCGTTTTGTTATTATTATTTTATTACTATGTACATGTTAGGAAGATATGAAAAAGAATCAAATTCATATTTAAAATTCGCATACAGCTAACATATATATAAGATACATGTATATAACAACGGCAATTAAGTATGGTAATAATATAAGATAATGTATGAATACTAGACAACACAAGATCGCAACTACTTTCGAGAAATCAAACTTGTTTGTTAGCTTTCGACAAAAGTCTTCGTTTAATAACGTAGTGCATAATAATTGAATATTACATTAACACATATTTCCAGACATTTACAAATTACTTTTCAACACATATAAAACACACAGATGTGAGATTATAATTTCACAATTAACAGAATCTGTAACTTAAAAGACTGCCAACTTCAAACAATCGCTTTAGCCTCGTCTATCACCTCTACGCGACGTTAAAATGACGTATTGCGCAATCCGAACATGAATTATGCAGGATATGAATTAGGCAATTGAAATTGAAATTGCCATTGAGTTGAATTGTATATTCATAAATAAATGAAATAACGTAATTAATTATCGATTTTACTTTTTGAGCGCTTTTGTTGTAATCCGATTTCAATATTATTAAAACCGTACATTTAATTTTCCTCTCTGTGCGTGTTCACTCTTGAGATACTGAACTGAACTGCGTTGTGCAACATAACGTTAAAGGGAGACAGATAGAAAGAGAAAGAGAAAGAGAGAGAGAGAGAGAGAGGCTGACTTTCATGAACTTCCACCTGATTTTAGTTTCAGTAGGGAAATGAGAGTTTATCTCCCTGGTTTCAGTGATAGGTATTTCTGTATTGACGTTACTCTGCTCGACAGGGGTGTGGTCATACACGGTTAAGTCTTCCATCCTTCTTCTCACAGATTCATTGTCTTCCACAGGTTGAGTATCATTTACTGCTGTAATGGCGTTACTCTGATGTCTGGCTGAGGCTTGATCCTGTACAGTTAATTTTGCATTCCTCTTCCTACAGATGTATTGTCTGTATTTCCTTCTTCCTTCCAAGACCTTCGCTGTATAATTGAAATTTTGAGATAAAATAAAAAATATCTAATAAAATAATAACACTGTAGCTACATCTCCAAATTGAAAAAAGTAATGTGTGATACAAATTTTTGAATGAAAACATTCTTGTATTTGCACAAGCCACTGGATGACACAATATTTTAAATCCTACGAGTGCACACGGATATAAAGAAAATCTGAACTAAGAAGGAACAGTTCGGCAACAGGCCTACTATGTAAAAAAAAAATCTTTGATGTTCAGTGGAAATAATATTCAGATTTCCTTTTTTATCAATGTATTTTGTTATTCACACACACTGCATTTACATGTATTTAGTATTAGCTGTAAAACATTACATCAGATAATGATTACTTGATATTCTTAGATTGACCTCCAATCAATCGTAAAAATAAACTTTGCTTCACATACGGTACAACTAAAAAAAAATAGTGACACAATAACTAACAAACTAACCTTTCCGAAATGGAGACCAAGTGAGTTATGAGTTGGATCAATACCAGGTATCTCTACCCTATCTGTAATTTCTGATTTAAAAATAATATAAGAAGAACAACACACTTTTGAATGATTAGCAATAAAGCACATCAATTTGAACCTAGACCTAAACAAAACCTTATCAGGACTCATTTTTTACTAACCATACCCTGTAATTGAGAGCAAATGGGCAATTCAAGCTCAACTGTAAGGGAAGTATTTTACATGATAAGGACAACTGCTCCTGGAAAACACACCCATAAGATTCAAGATTCAAGATTTCAAGATAATTTATTGTCTGATTTAAAAAATACAGAAATTCGTCCTCCACTGGCGAGTGACGTACATATACAAACAACATAAACAATATATAAAGAGACCTACTATCCTTTTAGACTTCCCTGGACATTTACAACATGGAAATCAACTTCCTAGGTATGATACCCCTCAGGATATGTACAACATGGAAAATGACCTCCTAGGATAATTATCCTCAATATAAATTACCCCCAGATAACAACCATCTTTAATGTGTTAACCTAATCACCCTCAGGCAACTATCTATAGGTGGACATTCGATTGGGAAGTCCTTATCTGAGATATCAAAGGTAATATTAACTTTTCCACAATCTCATTGTCAATATTCCTCCCTCTAAAAAGAAATACCAGAATGCCTTACTGCTTTAAAAAAAACACCTTTTCTCCATTTCTGTTTCTCTAATTTCCTCTCAAGATTGTTACATACTAATACATTTCATTGGTTCCAGGACACCTACCCCCTGGACATCCACCCCCGGATAACCACCCCCCAGTCAACTACCCCTAGGATACCTACCCCCTAGGACAAATGCTCCCTAGGGCAACCACCCTCCAGGACGACTACCCCCCGGGACAACTATCCCTCGTACAACTACCCTCCAGACAACTACCCCCTAGGATAACTACCCCCTAGGACAACTACCCCCGGGACAACTATCCTAAGGGTTGTTTGTCTTGGGGGTAATTGTCCGGAGGGTAGTTGTCCTAGGGGTAGTTGTCCGGGGTAGTTGCCCGGGAGTAGTTTTCCCAGGGGTTAGTCGTCCTCGAGGGTGGTAGCCCTAGAGGTGTAGTTGTTCTAGGGGGTAGATGTCCTAGGGGGAAGTTGAATGGGGGTGGTTATCCGGGGGTGGATGTCCAGGGGGTAGGTGTCCGGATACGCATTTGGTTCATTATACAATAAAAATAAAAAATCACTGTATCCTGCTACAGCCATGGCAATCGACAATTTAAACACGATTCTACTGTTAAACTTAAAAGCTTCGTTTAACAATGTACTGACCTTCGTGTTATCAATGTCTGTGATATGGTGTCATATTGAAGCTCTAAACAAAATTGCGCTTCAAACTGATCATGAAATGCCTCAAAACTGAAGTTAAAATATTTGAGTGACCGGTTTTACCATACTCGTTTCCCTAATAGACTGTAGTGTTATGAAAACCATTAGGATAACGCAAAAATTGATTTCGATTTTCAATCATAGATATCTTGATAATCAGATAGGCGAGCGGCTTGTAAAAGTCATGGGGTTCCTGACTGACCTAAAGGTTTATAATTATCATTGCAGCATGAGCTAATTCCAGAATTTTGTTTCAGAATCTAAGACAAAGTTACTCAGGTCAATACTGTGATATAACTGCGCTTGACTGGAGATGCGAAGGTCGAGGGTTCGAATCCCGACACGGCACTAATATCCTTTTGGCAAGATATGAACCTGCACTTGCTACTCTCCACCCAGGTGTTAAATGGGTACCCGGTAGGATGCGACCGTCATTGTTGGTCAAACAGTTTTTGAGCGTCAAGTAACGCCTGGCTGGAATGCTCCCCAGGGAGTGGAGATTGTGCACACAGTGTGTGCGGGTAAACACTGAATCCAATGACCGGGGTAATAGTATATTTGTAAAGCGCTTAGAGACCATGTATTAAGTGCTATATAAAAGCTAAATTTTATTATTATTATATAAAGGCAGTGTATTTTACTGACATCTCTACCACTACCGTAATGTATTTTTAATTGCGCAATCTTTCGGTAACGGCGTAAAAAGAGCGATTTCCGGTCCTGTACCCAAGCGAGAGATTAAAAATAAATAGTGACATAATAACAAATAAACTAACCTCTCCGAAATAGAGTCCAAGTGATGCATGAGTAGGATCAATACCAAGATTCTTTACCCTATCTGTAATTTCTGATTAGAAAAAACAACAACACACTTTTTAATGGTTAGCAATAAAGCACATCAAATTTAACCTTGACCTAATCAAGACCTTATCAGGACTCATTTTTACTAACCATATCCTTTAATTGAGAACAAATGGGCAATTCAAGCTCAACTGTAAGGGAAGTATTTGTTATCATCAGGACAACTGCTCCTGGAAAGCACACCCATAAAAGAACTATTATCCTTTTAGGCTTCCCTGGACATTTACAACATGGAAATCTACTTCCTAGGTATGATACCCCTCAGGATATGTACAACATGGAAAATGACCTCCTAGGATAATTATCCTCAATATAAATTACCCCCAGATAACAACCATCTTTAATGAGTTAACCTAATCACCCTCAGGCAACTATCTATAGGTGGGCATTCGATTTGGAAGTCCTTATCTGAGATTTCAAAGATAATATATACTTTTCACCAATTGCAATGTCGATATATTTACTTCTAAAAAGTAAACACATAATGCCTTACTGCTTTAAAAACACACCCTTTTTCCCCTTTCTGTTCATAGAATTTCCTCTTAAGATTGTTATATTCTAATACATTATATAAGACAATACAAATGACAAACGACTGTATTCTTCTACAGTCATGGCAATGTATAATTTATAACAAAAAAGAACTTAGCAATTTTATTTACACGATTATACTTTTAAGGCCAACACTGATATAAAGGCAGGGTATTTTACTGACATCGCTACCACTACGTATTTTCAATTGCGCAATACTTCGGCGACGGCGTACGCATAAAACGATTTCCGGCCCTGTACCCAAGCATCATCATGTAGATGGTGATGCATTGTGGGTCATGTCATTCAACGCACCGGGACATTGTGAGCAGCAGATGGCAGTACACGTCAATCTGAAGTAGTATCAGTAGAATACACTGCCTTTAAGGTCAATCAAGTATGAACAAACCTTTGAAATCTGGACGATCACTTGCTTCATAGCTCCATGAATCTGTCATAACTTTGATCAGAGCTCCAGGAGTGTTTTCTGGAACATCATCCAGACTGGGAGGTTGGTTATTCACTTTAAAGAACCTCACCATGTCGAATTCTCTGTCTGATATACAAACAAATTAAAGAACATAATACAGGGAAATTAATTCAATTAGCAATACAAATGAATGAGTAATACTTACAGTCAAATGATAGTGCAATCAAACAAAAATGTATGAGCCTCTGTGTAACATCATTTTGTATTCATAAGCTGATTTATAATCAAAATTAAATACATATTCACGCCAATTTGAGGATGTGAGATGGCTCAGTGGTCAACAGTTATCTCGTAACTATATAGGAGGACCCAGGTTCTAAACCATGTGAATTCACTTGACTAGTGCTCTTTGATAAGGCATTAAACATCACTACCATGTCCCTCAGAGAGGATTTAAAGTCACCGAGTTGCGCTTTTTGTATCAGTCAGGTAAACAAAGAAACTTCTAAATCTAAGTAATGCTATACAGTAGGCTTGCGGGTGCAACATGTGAGAGAGGGGGAGGATTGAGGAGTCCTGAATAAGTAATGCTATCAAAACAGGAAGCAAAAACTCACCAGAGTATGGGTGAATACCTGTCAGAAGTTCATAGAGAGTCATTGCAAAGCTGTGGGTTAATGCATGGAGAAAAAGAAGCATGGACATTTGTTACACTCAAGTTTATACAAAAAAGACTAAAAGCAGATATTGAAGAGAAAGGTACTAGTATCTGGACTCTATTCATTAGTTGAGTTAATTACAGTTAAATACACTTTTCTTCATGTTTACTTCATGTTTCTGTAACTATTAAGCATTTAAGAAATTAATTATTCATGAAAATACAACATTGAAGTGGTCCTGACAAACTTGATGAAGTTGAATCATTTTCATATACAGAGTTTAAAAAAGACATTGTTATCCGGAATTAAAAGAATTAGGGAACTATGAAATCGGGTTTGAAAAATTAAAAGTATGCGTTTGAAATCACCCTTGTTCTTCATTCACAAGAAAAAATGATTTAAAATGCCCCCGTAGACATGTGTCTTATAATTTGTTGTATGCAATTATTTTGTTGATGTGTTATTATTTTCTTACTTCTTCAAACCTTTTCTAGGGTTCTTACTAAACCAAATTGTCAATCTTATGGACTGTCGGTCTGCAGGGATGTTTCAGTTCAAAAATATTGTTAGTCTTCAAACCTTTAAACATGAGCCTTGTTGAATTGTGCACATAATGTTGTTAAGGTAATGTTAGTCTGCCCTATTTGTCAGTACTCTGGCAGGGGAAGCTTTCACACATTTGTTTTCTTCAACCATTTCTTTAACCATTTGTGATATGTATTTCAAGCTCAATTTTAACATATTTAACCAGTAGTTCTACCTCCGATCCATACAAAATATTTATGAAATTAAAGGCCTCATTATGATTGTCTTTCTCAGAGGCGTTTCTGTGGGGGCGGCAGAGGAGACATGTGCCCCAGACAGCACTTAAAGGGCCGCAAAATAAAGAAAGAAAAGAGAAAGAAGAGGAAAGGAAGAAAAAATATGATTATCCAAAATAAAGGAATGAATGAATAAAGGTTTGAGGAAGAAGCCAATAGAAAACTACATGTACTAAACCCATATATTGATGTTCAAAATTCAAAACTCTACTGTTCGATAATAGCCAAGGATATTAAAAGATTCAAATTTGGGCAGCGAGGTGGCAAAATTGATGCTGAATTTAACATTTTCACCATAATGAAATAGTGAAAGCAGGGTTAAACAATAAAAACCTTTATAACAATACAAACAAATGGTTCATACCAAAAAAATCATCACAATCCTTTATGAAATGACCTTCAGTTATTATAACCTTGATAACTATTCCCCTCAAATACCTGAATGTGTAGGACGATTAAAGTATACCCAGAATTCCGTCAAAAACTCATTCAAGAATTGGAATATACATTGATTGGGTATATCACCACTGCTAAATTCTTTGATTTAATGGACTTCTGAGGATATTTTATATGAATTATATTTTCTTACCCGTAGACATCATACTTTGGAGTAACAATCTTAGTTGAGTAGGGTAAATCTGTTCTAAAAGCTTCTGGCGGCTTGTGGCTGCCCGTGCCAATACACCTATCACCGAATGAAGTTTGGAGATTGGTTGCAAGGTAAAGATCTGCAATCTGTTCATGTCATCAACAGAGAGAGAGAGAGAACACTTTCAAATTTATATCACACTATTCTAGATTGATGTGTCCCGAATAGTGAAGGTAATAAATATCTTGCTTGGCAGGAAAGTTCATGACATCTTTGTTTGATTTCATGAAGGAGAATTTTTGGGAATCTTACATGGTGTCCCATATCTTATAATAAGTTCAGCTGCAAGCTCCATTATGATGTGTGAAATTAAACTAGCCAATCTTTCAAATATAATAAAGCACTTTTCAATACCTAAATCAAGTTTTAATGACAAATCTACATGTAGGTACAAGGGCCAGGCAAGGACACCATCAAACATTATAGGGTCCCTCAATTCCTCATGGAAACCTTGTCAGTACAGGGTCATAATCAAGTGAAACGTTTGGATAATTCATTTCGTAGGGATCGTGTGAGCAATCTGAGAATATGTATCGCTCATCTGCACCTGAATCACAGTCAATGAAGATAATTTAATTTGCAGCTAGACAAGATCTATAAGGCATGGAACTAAAGACATTATATCATGCTAATCTATATAGAATGCAGTTCATAACAGCAAAGAAACATTTTTAATACCGTAATCCTGTCAGATTTCTTCTATTTCAATCTTCTCAGACGAAAATAATGAGATACTCAAATAAATACTCAAATAAATAGCAGCGCATTGTTTCATGAAACAGTCATAAGTACAAGTTCACCATCAACCCACTGAAATGTGTGTAAATTACGATAAAAGTGTTAATGGGATATCTTAAGTACTTATGATGGTTTCATGAAACGCTGCATAGATGACAGGTGAAGAATGTTACCTTGACATGAAGATCACCATCTACTAGAACGTTCTCCAGCTTGAGATCCCGGTGAATGATATTTTTTGAGTGGAGAAAATACATTCCGCATGAGATTTCATAGACCATCCTATTGGTCAGAGGCAAGAGGTCGGGGTGCTGTTGCCATTTAGTAGTGCGGAAGTCCCAAAGAGATCCATTCTCCATGTATTCCATTACGATACCAATAATCCCACAGTTACAGGTATCATCTTCACACTCCATAAACCCTTTGATGGAGACAATATGCTTACATATGAGGGAATTCTCGTGCTTTCGAGCCTCTTCCTGGTACATCACCACTTGATCTCTATATAGGATAGTGAGAAAAACATTGATCAAAGAAGATGATATCTTACCACGAGGAATGAAGAATCTAAATATGGTCATTAGCTGAAAAAACTTCGTGGTCTCCTAGTGCAATCATATGTTGTGACATAGGGAACAACTCTAAGCCAATTATGACATTGTTGTATGTTAAAAGTTCCAATATTCATCTCTCACTCCAAACTGAAATTAACAAGAAGCATGCGATTATTATGATCCAGTCCCCATATTTGCAATCAACGCTCGTTTTACCCAGAGTGTATTATATATTCAGAGATATGGATATGAAACTCGAGTAATGAGGTTCCTTTGTTTTGAAGCAGAGGACTGTAAATTATTGTCGAGTTTAATACCTTAAAGGTAATACAAAGTTTTGGTATGGGGTCATGAATTGCTTCAAATGAACATATTGGAAGCATATGCAATCCTACAATATTCAGTGATCGTTGTCCCCGTTGAAATCGACTGTAAAGTTATGAAATTGTAAATAATAAACACTTTATGTTGAATAGCTCCCTCTCAAGGTCAAGATATTAATTAAGCTATAAAACTTTTTTTTTTAAATACTAAAATCGACCGATTAGCTATTCTCGTTCAGAAATTATATACCACAACTACATACTCTGAAATTTTCGTGGTCGCATCTACCATTGTACGGCCGTAGGAGCTATTAGAAATTTATCAACATTTACCGGGAGCACCGGTAAATCTTTATATTCAATTTTACTCGAAAGCAGAAGTGTTTTAGGAGCTAAAATTTGTGGTGATTTTAATACATCCACAGGGGCATCCAAATATATCAAAATTGTAAAGAATCACTATCCACCCATTTTTCAAAATTTCCCAAAACTTTGTAATACCTTTAAGATATGCCTGATATATTTCCAGATAATTTTTTTTATGACTACATCTCTGCTGGATGAAATGTGGTTCTTAAATTTAAAACAGTCAATTATGAACTTTAAAATCTTTAAATTGGCAAAGCACAACGGAATCTAAAGTCATATAAAACCATATGTGAAAAGTATGTTAGTTAACATAACCAGTATTAAGAAAACAATGTGAAATCCGAAACTATGATAAGAGAGTTTTGTATGGGAAAGATGCAGTCTGCATACACATAACCTTTTTGCAAGCCGCATGCATGGACTTAACATGAAACATGATTGGCTGAGAGATTTGAGTCTCATCGGAGAATGAATGAAAAATGGGCATGTCAGGGGCATAACCTAAAAAAAGAATAACATACCCTTGACATACTTTTCATAATACTGATTAAGAGGTATGTTAAGGGTATGTTAACTGTGGGACACATATAAGTTAACATAGTTTTCAGAAAACTGCCCCAGATATTGGGAAATTGTTTTTCCTCTATGTGTCAATATTTCATTAAACGATTATTTTTACTTACTCTTTACCAGGTTTAGCAAGCTTCACAGCTACATCACCATGTACTGCATGAGTAGCCTTGTAGACCTCCCCAAAAGAGCCTCCACCCAAATGACAGCCTTCCAGCTTCCTTGCTTTCTTCTTATGGAAGGCATGTTTCCCCCCACTGGAGTCCTTAATAGTGAGGTCCGCCATCACAATTGTTTGAAGATTGAGGAACGGTTGAGGAACAGACGACCTTGCATCAGGGACTTTAACCCCGGCTGATTCTAATGCCGTTTTTGAATAAAAGTGAGAAGAAAAAAATATCAGCAGTCATTATGACAATACTCAAGACTGTTTACAAGCATCTTGCAGCTAACCTATGTTCTGGATACCGATACTGTATATGCATTTTTAATCCACAATGAATACAACTTAACGAAAGTGGTCATGTAAGAAGTAGTATTTACTAACAAAAAAGTAGTCAGTCTTCATGATTGCTTAGTAGTTTATGTTGAACTAATGTCTTATTCGCTAGCGAGTTTTCGCAACCGGCGACGCGCCCTTCTACAATAGCGAGTTTTGGGCCAAATCTTCGGGCGTTCTCAATGACGTCCCAAGTGATTAAACTAGCATCAGCGAGCTTGTACCAAAGAGGGTATAGAAATTTCGTAGTTTTATAACGAAGGATGACGAATGTCAACGTGCAGGGCCGGATCTAGCTTTTTTCTACGGTAAGGGCAGTGAGCACTAAATTTTGTTTTCATTTGACAAAAGTGCCAACCAATATTTTTTTTTTTTTTTTTTTGGGGGGGGGGGAGGGGGGGGGGGGAGGGGGGGGATTTAATTTTTTTTTAAATTTAAAATTTAAAATTGTCCCTTTTTTGGGGGGGGGGAACCAGCCCAAGGGGGAATTTAAACCCCCTATCGCCCGCCCCCCCCCCCCCCAGATCCGCCCCTGACGTAAACTATAACAACATGAATATTGATATAACATGAATTGTTTTAAATTTTGATGATAAATTGTTGAAATTTTGTGGCTTAGTCGAGACAAGTTGTGCTAGTCGTGTAGTCCCATCTGTACTGTATTGCGTGGCAGGGAATAGGCCATTTTCGTAATATAATCAAGTTTAATTCATAAGTCTTTGTGAACTTCCTCAATACAAATTATTTCATTCACCTGGCTAGTATTCGCAATAGTCAGAATGCAAACTGCATGTATTAAGTGTGGCAACAACTAATGTATGCAGATTGGATTTTGTCTATTTAAATACTTTTATTCTTATCAGGTGAATGCAATTTTTTTTTTCTTCGAGGCACTTGTTTCACTTGTGGCGTCATTGAGAACTCCCGTAGATTTGGCCAAAACCTATTCTGGATTTCAGAACCTCAGCGGTCACCCCGCTATTACTAGTAGCATCCCGATTTTGCACACGAACCGCAGGTTCTCCGTCCGCAATGAGTTTGCGAAAACTCCGTAATGCTAATCTTAGCGGGGGTCGCACTCAGAGCTTAAATTTCCGCGTAGTGTCCAAACCTACGACGGTATTCAACTGTATTAGCATCGGGAGTCGAGCTATTACGGGGTGTCGAGCTCATTGAAATATCCCGTAGTCAGCACTTGCGTCGCCGTGCGAAAACTTCATCAAGTGACGGGGCTTCCCTGTTGAAATAATACTATTTAAATAAAAGAAATAAAAATGAATAAATAAACAAATAGAATAATAAGATAAATCTTAACATGACCCTCTCTCAAAAAAATTGTTAGCAATGATAAAAAATGAGACTGATACTGAGATTAATAAGTTTGATAGTTTGTACTCTGCTCTGTTATTTAATGAAGGAAATTTTCATTTCTAATATCTTTGTATCAATAAAGAGATAGTTGTTGCAGGTGCACACGTACTCGATCAAACCTCAATTCGTGGAGCTCCAAATAGTTCCCTCCCAAATACATTAGCAATTTTTGTATGGCGACGCAAGTGCTGACAACGTGGTATTTTAAAGTTGATGTTCATTGATTTTAAAAACTAACTTAATTTCAATATTGCAAAGTTGAAACTGTGATTCGACAAGGTTATCAAACTTCAATGCTTGGAAACATTCGAGGTGATTATTATTATAAATTATAAAACGCTTAAATACAGCCCCGGCATAGCACCTGAAGAGCTCTCCGAACGCTCCTGAGATGTGTGAGATCACTGTATGGACACGATTTGCACAAGCAGACGATGTCCCATGACATCACACACATTTTCAGTGCCTGTGTTTACATCTTCTCTTGAGTTCTTTCTCTTACTTCACTACCGTCAGGCTAAAATTATAATCTATTGCCTCACTCTAAACCCCGCACACGGTTTTATTTTGATGACAAATGCACCGATACAAAAATAAAGGAATTTGTCGCTTGTAAACAAAATAAGACGGTATTGAATATTCAGCTGCACACAGCGCGGTATGTTCGGCGTTTCAAGAGGGAACAAATGCCGTCCTGATATCATTCCGGGGGGTTTTCAATTCGAAAGTCTGGTTTCTTTGATCGTTAATTAACACATATCCTTCGTATTTACAAGCAAAAGATTTTAGTTATCGGAATCGGGTCATATCCCCCTTTGAATGGTTTGACATGCCATTACATTTATATACACTAAACTCATTATAATTTGAGAAATAATAGCTTTGCAATTATGTTCATTCTCTATGGGATGTCGTCTGCTTGGGCAGTGTTGGTCCATATAGTGACGTCATTAAAAACATCGTTATTTTTCCGGCGAATCTCTCGCATATCCCAGCTGCTACTGGAGGTGGTTGTATTTGTATTTTTATAAATCACCCGATATGTAGTTGACCTAAAACTTGTACGATGGCTATCTGTTAGCTTACCAGTTTCTAGTGATACATTAGTTGACATATTTGTGATTTTCTTTGAAGTTCACCTTTAAGATAAAGTTGAGTTCTGGTCATGCGATTGCATTGTGAAAGAAACGTTGTGGAATCGATCAAAAAAGGTTGATCATCTATTGGTGTGTACTGCCAGGTTCTGTAATCATCAAAATGATAATAAATTTGGACCAGTCTTGGTAAAGTTAGGCCATTACAAAAATATTCATGTTTAGCGTCCCCGCCCGCTTCCTTTTTGGGGCCGCCTCCTTTTTTGTTCTTCTTTTCTCTTTGAGTTAAAGAAAAAGAAACATGAAAAAACACACTGCTAAAATGATCTATTTCTTATTATAAAAAAAAAAAAAAAAAATACCAGTGGCCATCTTGAAAAAGAGCCCGACTGTAGGGAAACATGAACCGAGCGGCCATTTTGAAGAAAAAAAAGGGGGGCCTCCTCCTTCCTATTTTTCAAAAAGGCAGGACGCTAAACATTTTTTTTCTTCTTTTGCCTTACAAGCACTGTACACAGAAAAAGATGAATATGGGACTACACGAAATATTGCACAAAAATCCGTCCCGATTTGTATGATGTTATATACCATAATTAGAATATTAAGGCATTTGAATAGCCATGCCTTTCAAGGAACATTTTTTATCTGATGTACTTTCAGACTTGCATAATACAATGATAACGCTCACAAATTATATGTTACCTCTTCCCAGAACTCATACTTCTTTTAAATCAGCTCGCCACCACGTAGCTCGACTCCCGATGCTAATTCGGTAGAATACCATCCTTTTACATCTGTGACTTTGAAAAAAAGATTTGTTGAAAAAAGGAATGTCCAAGATGTCGGCTACTTATTCTTCAGATAAATGGGTAACCTGTAAAATAAGTAGCCAACATCTGTGACATTTCCTTTTTCAACAATCTGTATTTTAATAATCAGTTTACATAATCCCCATCTGATTATTAAGTAAATTAATGAGATGTTCAACTAATCCTACAATAACTGAAATGTGGGATGAAGTTTTTTATTCAAAGTCACAGATGTAAAAAAATAACAGTTTTTTAACATGGAAATTACGTACAACATGTACCATCACCGCATCCTGATTCCCATGAACAGACCACTGAGTCTTCCAGGGAAAGTTACAATGCTACAATAAAAATGCAAATCCTGTTCACTTATGCATAAAAGTTTGGTTGAATAAACCATGAAATTCACTCAGCAAATCATGAATGTATCATATCACCCTCAATTTTGTAAGCTCCAAAGGATTTACCTGTCACAAATTGGAAGGCTAATTCCTGCGCAACCTAATTTTCATACCCTTTACATAAGTAAGCAGTGCTCACCCGAGCATGAATTGTTTTCGGACTTTCTGGTGTCATATGAAAGTTGAGTTTATGAGCTTTCCATACATATACAACTTTTTCCCCTGAATTATATATTTTTTATTCGGCAGCCATTTCAAAAGTGTATAGTTTTTGGGGGGACGCACGGTAAACATTTGTTTGCGCGAAATTTATACCAAACCTAGATACATGCCATGCAGAACCTATGTACACAGAAAGAAAAATTGGTGTAAATGACTATTTGGTCCAATTTGTATATGGCCTTACATCATTTCGTTCATCAACATTTTTTTCCATCTACTATTTTTTCAAATAATCAGTAATTTTGTCTGAGCTTCATGCGTTTTAACCAACAAAAACAACCCTTATCACGTCTTTTCTTCTTCTTGTTCTCTCTCTCTTTGGTTGTAATGCGGCACGTGCGAGCTAATATGAACAAATATATGGAATGACCCCCCCCCCCCCCCTCAATTTGTTTTTATTTTTTAATTTTTTTTTTGTTATATCGGTCGGCATAATTTTCCAATTCCCGGGACAAAAAAGGTGCTCTTACTCCCCCCCCCCCCCCCCTCCCCCTAGTCGTTGCGAAATTTTTCTCAAAAACTGGACCAAAATAAAAATTAAAAACATTGTATGGAAAGGTATCAGCGAAAGTCGCTATGGTACAAACATCGCGGAGCTGTAAATACGCTGCTCTACGAATTTCATGTTCGAGAAAACTTGACATGTTTTATGAAAAAGTACAATTATAATGAATAATATGAAAGTACCAAAAAACAGGAGCAATGGATAATGATAGTAAATACTTTGGAAATACCCCCAAGTCCACTACTTTAATGAATTAGTCGCATGGAAAGGCAATTTTGTGCTTGTAAAGACGTCTACCAGGTTTAATACCGGAAAGAACAGGTTTAATATTAACGAGCCAACATGAACATGGCGTGCCGACTGCGAGCGGAGCGCAATATTAGTATTTTAAAGACCCATACCCGATGCAGGTGCACTGGGATAATCTTCAGCGCTAAGCTACGCATGCTCCTTGGGTGTATCATGCTCAGAGTTTCGTGCGGACGCAAGCGGCATGAGGTAATCAGTTGATTGAGTAAAGCAAACCGGATGCGTGAGGTCTGGAAGATTAGGGGCATGCCTTTGGCGTGCGACCCAATCCCCCGGCGTGCAGCATGCTAAGACATTTTTGACTTGACGTGACGTTTTGACGCCTTATAAGTTACAATAACTGTAATATTCTATTGAAATTGTCGCATTTGATTGGTTGAGAGTCACATTTTCATAGAAATTTAGCATTTGTTATGATAACAAGTTTTATAAAACAGGGTCTAGAATTTATTGTTAGAACATGTTTGCTATTTGGCATGACCTACCCCTCCCTGGATACACTGTCGGAAACAGAAAGAACAAAGAAAGTTAATCCGTATATGAAGAGCTTGATTCCAAAAGGAGCTAAATCCATATTTTATCAAAATGGAGTTTTTGTCTTAAAATAATAATTTCCTACATGGGGACAAAATGCACTATATTGCATTCGAAAATTTCACCAGGAAGTATGACAAAATTTAGGTACAATATCATGTTTCATTCCATAAGGAGCTAAATCCAAATCGGTTTCATTCCAAAAGGAGCTAAATCCACTTTGGGTACTTCTGAGTAAATCAACTTTTTTATTTCTCCGCTTTCCCTTTATCAATGTACCTTTCTGTTGTTATATATTATGTTAAAGGTGTCGCCCTGGACCAATAATATATGATAAGAAAAAAAATCTACCAGTTATTTCTGATTTTTACAAAAAATTTAGATTTTGTGGATTTAGCTCCTTTTGGAAAGAAACTACATGGATGTAGCTCCTTTGGGAATGAAACGGATTTAGCTCCTTTTGGAAAGAAAATGTGATATGTTGTTTACTTTCTTTTCAAAAGATTTTTTTTGTTGTGATTTCACTATTATTATTTAAAAGAAAAGGTTTGCTACTAAATTTGAATAAATTTCAGTGACTTTATTGAGAAATTATGAAATATTCCAGGTACAATATCATGTTTAATCCCAAAAGGAGCAAAATCCACGAAAACAAAAATTCTAAAAATTTAGTAAAAATCAGGAAAAACTGGTAGATTTTTTCTTATCATATATTATTGATCCACGTTGACACCTTTAACAAATATAACAACATTAAGGTACATTGCTAAAGGGAAAGTGGAGAAATAAAAAAGGCGATTTACTCAGAAGTACCCAAAGTGGATTAAGCTCCTTTCGGAATGAAACTCTTCATATAATGAGAGAATAATGTAACTATAAAGGAACCTATAGTTCCTTCTTGGTGTGAACAAAAATTAAAAAATCCAAGACTAATCGGTCATTAAGACATAGGCCTAACGGTAATGGACAAAACTGGTAAATAGGCCAATCGGCAATTATACAAAATAAAATATATTGCCGAATGATGATTAGACAAAATGATGATTAGACCATATGGTTATAAGACCATATCATAATCAGAAGAAATGGTAGTAGACCGAATTAGAATAGATGAAATGAAACTATAGACAACGGGAATAATGCTTGGACCGAATGGGAACTGAACTAACTTGGTTTAGAGCACTTGATATTAGACAAAAATGAAATCGGACCAAATGATAATAGACCAAATGTTTATTGTACCAAAATGCAAGAATTATATATTGGACAAAACGGCCATTTTACCGATTTGTTACAGACAAGTGGCTATTGGCCCTGCCGGTAAATTGACTAGCATGGTGATTGGCCGAAACGTTGACTAAATGAAGTTGGACGAACCGGGAATTGGTCCAAGTGGCTTTTGATCATACGGCAATACACAATTTATTTTGTATACAAATTAGTTCAGTGTAGTTCAGGAAAATTCGCTGAGTATGGTTCTTAAATCTGGGTAAGGCGGGGTATATAAAAAGGTTCATCATTTAACAGATTGAAGAAAAAAAAATTGCACCGTATTGGATTTATGGGGAAATTTCAACAAACACCTTTAACAAAAATAAAGGATTAAAACAACCTAAAATTAGAATATAATGACAAATCTGTCCCTATAAATGCATCGCTTATTGACATAAAATCGTGATCACTGTTAAAACTAAGAGCATACCTTTTTTCTTCTGTGCTTGTTTACTCTTGAGAAACTGAACTACATCAAGGTGACCCTTGCGTGATGCAACAATAAGTGGTGTCTCATCATCATCATTGCCCCTCTCAATCTGTGCTCCTTGACTAACGAGGAACCGAACTATGTCAAGATGACCTTCAAGTGATGCAACAAGAAGTGGTGTAAAACCCTCATTATTGACCCAATCAACCTTTGCTCCTTGACCAACGAGGTACTCAACTACGTCAAGATGACCGTTTCTTGCTGCCGTGAGTAGTGCTCTATCATCAATAGAAAGCTCATTTCCTGTTTTTTCAGCCATGTTTTGCTATGTCTGTGGGCCCGATTGTGAAGCAAATCTTATGGATATTTCTTTGTTCTATTGACCTAATATTTCCTGTTTGTCAAAGTCACCTTTGCGTTCTTTTAATCGTTCTTGGAAGAGACTAAACACGTCAATGAGGTTACCCGCGCTACAGTTTGAGAGGTATATATCTTTCTCTATTATCCTATACAATATCAAAGGTATATTGCTTCAAAATGAAGAGTAGGTTATCCAATCAGTTCACAAATCCGTGCATAAAATTGTACCACAACAAAACGCTAAGAATTTACCTTGTGCTTGATTGTATAATAAACAAAGGTAAGAACTAACAAATTCTTGTTTGACTGCGCACAGTTCCCAGTCAAACTAACCGATGGAACAGTCATGGAGAAAATGGCGGATCCTTTTGTGAGAAACGGGCGTTGTTTTGTAGAACATCATCATGATAGTACGCAGGCGCGGATTCAGGCGAGGGCACAGCCGGCCCAGGACCCCTCCCCCCTTTTGGCGGCTAAAAAAGAAGAAAAAAAAGAGTAAAGAGGAAAAAAAGAAAAACAATTAAGAGAAAAGCGGAATAATCAACTAACAACATCCTAGGTATGGGTTAGAGTGTTCGTACTGCACTGCCCATCATCCAGTGGCGTAAACGTCGGCACCCTATCTTTCAGCCGGAGCAAGCCGTAGACTTCCCGGTGTTCATTTTTCTTCCCGTTACTTACTATTTCCTTTTTAATTTTGCCCAAGTTTTGTTCCCATTTTGCGAGATGTTTTACTTTATTCCCAATGTTTTTCTCCAAATTTTCCTTGTCATGGGAACTTCCCACTCTTACTAACTTGATCGCACAACTTTTTTTCTTTTTTCCCATGATACGTCAACATACGTATTAATACAAACTGACATCTCTTCAAACTTTGTGTATTAGTTCGAAAAACACAAGAATAGATGCATTATTCACAATGATTATTATTCAATCATCAGAAAATATGACTGCTAGTGCTATTTTAATTTCTAAACACAGAATCTTTTTGAAATCTGTCTCCAAAATTACCGTACTTTTTTCTTGGATTTGCAAAGAATTCAGCAAGTAGGACAATTTATCAAAGTTGTTTTGGCATTAACACTGAGCTAATTTGTCTATATTTCTCGATGTAGGCAACAGCCCACGAAACCGGCATATTTTCTATCTTCCTCTTTGTA
Organism: Strongylocentrotus droebachiensis; assembly: GCA_035222895.1. Taxonomy (NCBI): domain Eukaryota; kingdom Metazoa; phylum Echinodermata; class Echinoidea; order Camarodonta; family Strongylocentrotidae; genus Strongylocentrotus; species Strongylocentrotus droebachiensis. The sequence goes on along the minus strand of JAVYIG010002973.1, from coordinate 3,855 downwards.
TTCCTTTGTTTCGTCAGTCTCGATCGGATCCAGTGGGAAGTCACGGTCTTGTGATATCATTAAATTATGTTTCTGTTCTACTTGTGGTCTCCCGTGGGGCAGTAATTAAAATAAATCATATTATGGTAGGCCCTCTAAAAGGAAAAGACCATCCCGAGTCATACATTTTTTAAAGATAAATATATATTTTAGGCCGTATCTGGACAACTACCCCCTGGAAAATCACCCCCGAAGAATTACCCCCGAGGACAATTACCCCCTAGGTCTATTGACCCGGACAATTACCCCCGAGGAAAACTACCAACTCATATCGAGAACAAACTATATTGTAATATTGTTTCAATATACTGCAGATAATATTCCCTTCCCTTTTCCTTGAGTTGTGTAGTTAATTGTGAGTACCGGTTGATGTTTCCCTGTTTTAGCGTCTATTTGTATTTTATAAACTTTACTTTAGTTAATTATGTCATTTGTAGTTTGAGGAGCCTATCCACAACAAGCTCTGCTTTTCCATAGGCCCCGCCACTATATCTCGTAAGTTCAACTTAAAGGACAATATTCTAAATAGTTTATTCCAGTATTGTATGTACATGTATATTATAATCATTTTCGATATGTTGTTACACTCTTTGTAAAATGAGATATTGTGGAAACCCATAAACTATATATGTACCCCCCCCCCCCCCCCCCCCGAGGAAGTGCAACACTGCTAAACTCCAACTTTTCAACCGGGGTGCTCAAAAAAATGTTAGTTACATAATAATATTTTTTGGGAAAACATTGATTTTGTGAAAAACAAAAAAAGATGATAAAGAGTTTTTCTTCCTCGCTTGCTGACAATATTTTGACAGCAAGGCGCCCAAACATGTCATATCATTTATGTCGAAATAACTTTGTTACCACACTCACTACTCTTAGAATCAAATAAAATAAGGGCAACGAGAGGCCAGAATATCCTCATATTCGTTTATCGAGGTTATGCCCGAATATCTCACTTTTTATTCATGTACATGCGGCAGCGAGGCGCCCGCATACAGTACTTTAAATCTTTACTAATTGTGTTGATTACAAACTAATTTTGTTACTATTTTGAAAATGTCTTCTTCTTTTTTATTCTTGCTCGTTCGCTAAATTAAGAAACAAATGTACCCGTACGTGTGTGCATAGCCGACTTGGCGAGTGTCAGAGTGAGGCAAAATAAATAGTCGATCTGTGAAGAATTTGAGATTGGGAGAGATTTTTCATTTCTTAAAGGTAATACAAAGTTTTGGGAAGTTTTTAAAATTGACTGGCTAGTGATTATTTACAATTTTGATATATTTGAATGCTCATGTGGATGTATTATAAGCACTAGAAAATTAAGCCCGTAAAAGACTTCTGCTTTCGACGAAAATTGAACAAAATGTACCGGTGCTCCGGGTAAATTTTGATAAATTTTAAATAGCGCCTACGGCCATACAATGTTAGCTGCGACCATGAAAATCTCAGAATACGGCGGACGAGAATCGACTCACGTGAATTGGTGTAGAAAATACACGTAGTAACGGGTGTGGCTTACCCCGAGTTAGGCATTACTATATGATATACTTTGTAGGCCAGGCGCCCATAGTGTACCTGTATTCCACGCTCATTACGTCACACACATGCACGCAGTCGATTCGAGTCGAGGCGATTGCTACAACTGGCGCAAACCATGGACCTATTTTCGCGTAAAATCTTTACTCTGAAAATAATTATACAAATTCTGTGATCTATGCCAACAGGGGCGGATCTAGCTTTTTGCTAAGGGGGGGGGGTTTGACCAAAATAATGACGATGCGGAGCATCGTCCACGAGCCGCGAAGCGGCGAGCCGATTTTTTGGGGGGTGTTTATTTGAACCCCGTAAGTGATGTTTTCCTGGCATCTATTAACACAATGGAGACCATAAAAAGCAGTGCATGATAACGTCTTTTTAAATCAAGTAACAGTTAAATACACAGTTATATCCAGAGTTATCATGTGTTTGGTTAAGTTACCAGATGAGTTGAATATCTTCTCACAATATTTGCACTTGAAAGGGTTTCTCTCCAGCGTGCGTTCTTTTTTCTTTCTTTTTTTCTTTTTTTTTTCTTTTTTTTTCCTTTTTTTTTTTTTTTTTTTTTTGGGCCGCCCAAGGGGGGGGGGTTTAAACCCCTAAACCCCCCCCCCCCCCCCGTAGATCCGCGCCCGGCCAACATAATCATAGTCCAAGCTTCTGTTTTATTGGTCTTTTCATGAAAACTAATTCGAAATCACAACAAAAACAGCGCAAATAGATCTGTGATAGTACGCCCAACCGGCGCCTAACCCATCCGCGACTTTTGCGCACATTCACAGATCATACAAGATTTCAAATGCCCTCCAGCGGCCAGCTCAGGCGGGGTCATCACTGCGCCTAAATGAAACAAATGGAAACATTAAACAAAAATGGAATGCTCTGTAATTGGATGGTGGTGGAAATGATCTCTCACTCGATTTTGTTCTGAAATACTGGCCCTTCTATCACCCCCTTCGGCTTTGCCTCGGGGTGATAGAAAGGCCGGTATGAACACCACCTTGGGAGTGATAATTTCATCCTAATGAGCATTCATATATTTGTATATTTTCACTGAGACCTCCAGGACAGGGGCGGATTCAGCCGGTGACAGGAGGGGGGCCCAAATCTTTAGAAAAAATTTAGCTGCGACTCAGCCAGCCGGTGAATACGCAGGGGGGGGGGGGGGGTAGCCTATAATCTAGGCGGAGTGCCGAGCTTTTTTCTTTGCTGCTAGACTAACCCTAAGCAGAACGTCTGATACGGCGAGACTACGAACCGGTTCGTAGTCTCGCCGTATCAGACGTTCTGCTTAAGGTTAGTCTAGCAGCAAAGAAAAAAGCTTGGCACTCCGCCTAGATTATAGGCTAGGGGGGGGTAATGGAAAGGAGAACCACTATTTTTTTTCTCTTGTTTTTGTGATTTGTTTTGATGTTGTTATTCAGGGCCGTAGCACGCATTTTGAGAAGGGGGATGCGTTTCATTTCCCCGATCAGAAGACACGGATGGAAAAAAAAGTGATAAACCTTTGCGAAAGACGCAATCCTTTTGTTTGGGGGGGGGGAGCAGGTGCAGAAGCTTTTAAGTAATAGATAAACTTTCTCAACCTTCAGTCGACCTTCTTTCAACAAAGGGTGATTTTTTTTTTCTTAGGCACAATATAATTAAGGTAATATTTATTCCCTTTTCTGCCTGCCTACCACCTCTTTTTTAATCAATGATTATTTCACGAGCATGTAGGCCTATATTTCATACTCCATTTTATTTCTCATTTTCCCCCAAAGTGTCGCGACGCCGCGCCGGCAGGATTTACCGTCATTAATTATACCGACACCGTCACGACACAAAGTTATAGGCCAATGCAAGAATATGGAAATCAAATCTTTCCTATATTCTGTTTTGTGTCCCTTTTCTCTGTCTTTAGCCTTTCTCTTTTCTTGACCTTTTCATTAGCAGCAATGGTTGGGTTCATTTTGTATCAATACTATTCTTATTCATATTACGTTAGTAATGCGGGTATATTCCCTAATTACATAAAGGGGCCCACATAGTAATGTTGAAAACGAATGCTCGACTGTCTATGTAATTGTATTGAACAAGACAGGCTGCAACTTGTGCATCACGGACTCAATATATAATTATGCTGTGATTGCACCACTAAATACGATGGCAACTAGTTAGACCAATTTCAATAGCCTCGTGCGTCACCTAACTCAATGTGCGGATATGACAATAGGGTTTTGAAATTTCCTTTCAGTTGAATTTTCTAAAAAAGTTGCAGTCGTGTTATTTATAGAATTG